>JJRW01S0001409.1:110108-120864 GCA_001188405.1 Loxosceles reclusa
GTGGATCCTTTCCTATATACATATTAAGCAAATATCTCAAAATATTATACTTTCCACTTAACATGGGAAAATGCAAATGAGGTTCTTATTGTAATAAAATGGACAGAATCGATTGTTGTTGTGTCTTGAGAAACGTAAACCTATATCTCACCTGCAGTTACTTGCAAAGTTACTGTAAAGTTCAGTAGCCAATTCGTTATTTCCTCCTTCTTAGTATCTTACCGATACGCCGTTTGCTCTCAAGACTGCAACAACTCTCTTGGGCATGGGCTCTATGAGGTGTTGATACGTAGCTGAAGGGATATAAGACCAGCTGTGGTGGATGGCACATTGCAGTTCCATTAAATTAGATTCATTAAGTCCATTAAATGGGATCCATCCGCCTGCTGTCTCTTTCACTCGCGCTCCAAACATTTTCATTCCATTGTGCTGATGAACTGGTGGTGCTAATGAACTGCTAGCGATTTTTTGTTGTTGTTTTTAAACAAAAATTCCGTTTTGACTGAAGAATATTTTAGCTTTCTACAATGTAATTATTGTCTTCTTATCAAGGCAAAGTGTCGGCACTCATGAATCTTGTAATATAACATACTTTTCTGGACTTCTTACAAATGTGTGATTCGTCCATAATCATCATTTCATCTTACCTGACCCACCAGGTCTGCAGTCAGCTGAGACTTCACTGTTTTCAAACTGTAGTTGACATTTCGTATTTAAACAAAATTTTATATGTTATTCTAACTTCGTCTTTTTTCTTTTACTTTATTCTACCAAGCTTGCGTTATACTCTTCATTTTCTGCACATTTTTAATCAATACCTCTTGTTTTATTAATTCCTTTGTATTAAATTTTATAGAAAATGTGGATTAAACTCGGAAATTAAAAATAAGACAGTGAATTATTTTGTTTGCTTTCGTGTTTGGCTATCATTAAGTGACGAAGGCATTTTTCCTTAGGATTGGCACAAAACGCATTTATTTCAAATCTTAGGCTTTAGCGGATCCTTTTGTATATATCGGATTCCCCATACATTTCTCCTCATTAAAATCTCATTTCAAAGTAATTCGTTTTTTTATTTTCTTTTTCTTTAAATCCAACTTTCTTCCACGTAACGGTATAAATTGACCTTAACAAGAATTCAAAGGACCGTGTGAAGTTATGTGGAAAAAAAACCGTAACATCCATGCTTTCCACCCCTACGCGCGAGAATTTCGCCTTTCATCTTAAAGTACCATTTATCAAGACGGCGTCTTTTTATGACGTTTTCTTTTCATTGACCTTCCATTTGCTTTTTCCCCACCCTCCTTTTGGCAAGCATGCACATATTTATCGTCCTGAAAATATTTGCCAAATATATATATATACATTTTCTTTTCTGGTTGGATGAGACAGATGCCAAAAATAACTGACGCTATTCACAAAACATCGCGTCTTTCAAAGAAATATTTGTGCCGCTAGTCCGCCCGGCTGGAAAACAATCTTTTATCTCTTTGCCGGAAAAATTATTACTTTTCACGAGTGAAGCAAACGACTTTAATAAAGCACAGATCTCACTCGTTCTACTGTTCGGTTTGTTTTGGAAACGATAACTGTGTATTGCAGTGTGAAATTGGTAGGATTAAAAGTGATTTTTTTTGCTTTTCTTCCATGACTTTTAGTGTATTCAATAAGGATTTATGAAGTCTTGTGATGTACGAATTGTGCAGGGATATATAATTTATGCTGATAGGAATACGCAATAAAGTTGGTAATAAATGAGTCCAGGTGATTCGTTACCTATGCAACATTGCACCTTTTAAAAATAAGAGAAAAGAAAAATTGAGATTAGTTTACGTCCGGGTGCTAACAGAGGAGTAAACACTGAAGTTTTTCTCTGTTCTCTTTAAAAGAGACGGAATTCAGATAATCTCTTCAACAAATGTTGCCTATTTCCGTGTTTAAGGCCATGCGAGGATTGATGGTTTAAGCCTAAAGAGGTTAACTAAAGAAACTTCACAGTGAGTTGGCAAAAGTTATGTGAGAGTTCATATCTCTTACGTAGTTATAAAGCTTAGTAAAATGCGCATAGGATAATGCCCTTGTTAGAGGTTTCTTTGCTTTATCAACTTTGCTTTATCAACTGAAAATGCTGTTGCAAAATCTGAATCAAAATTCACAGTCACCATTATGGCCATTGAATCGTTTCCATCGATTTCATTGCATAGAACTTCACTTCAAGATTTTCTGTCACCTATTTCTGCATGTTTTGTTTTAATTTTGAGCTGTTCATAAAGCGCGTTATGTTTGTAAAGGGCTGCAACCTTCGTTTTTTTTTGTAATGTCCACCCACAAAAGGACTTCGAAATAAGCTTCCCAGATGAACATCAGCGTAGATTAAATGGGAAAGCGGTTCCTCCGGAGCAAAACGTTCCGGGTTTGAATCCAGCTTCGACAACGTGTTTCTTTACAAAATGGCGCCCGAACTTAGCGACTAGTTGCCAAGGACCCAACCGTTAGGTCCACCACTCGAGGTCAGGTCGTTACCTTGACTTCTCTTTCAAGTGAGGGAGGATGTAATGTTCACTCCCACAAGACTTCAAAATAAACTTCCTGGATGAAAGTCGGCGTACCTTAAATGGTAAAGCGGTTTCTCCGGAGCTGAACGTTCCGGGTTCGAATTACGGTGTCGACAACGTTTCTTTTCATCGCATTCTTTATTATACGTAATTCCGCTTACTCTTATTTTGGGATCAAATTGCTCTTCAAGTTCAAAATTTACACGTTTGTCATTAGTAATGTGTATTAAATGTGGAATTAATCCAATCATGATTTTTTTTTAATGAAACAAACTTTCATATTAAATTTACTAGTGACATCCGTTTGTTCTCTTAGACTGTCATCTGGTTGGAACACGTCACGGAAAAATGTAGATGTCATTATGTACCAGGAAAATACGTAAGAAAATATAACGTAGGGTTATGACTTAGACTGTACATTGAACGACCAAAACAATATTATTACCTCTAAACCCAGGGAATGAGCGCTATTGGCCGAAGCGGGGGACAAGTGATAGGGTATGAAAGGTATGCAGCAGGTTCCGGAGATACACAGGGATCATTCTATTATTTTTCCCCGTGCGAATAATAGGGAGGGTTTATGATTTAAACGAGTTTGACAAATGGCAAATTTGGATGTCCTGAAGACTGGTATACGGATTTCTACGCCTTCACGTAAAGACCATTGGAACTGGAAACAAATGCTTTCTAATCATCTGACTTCTCTCTTCTCCCTCTTCCTATATCTCGGTCTCTCTCTCTCTCTCTTTTTGTATATCCAAAGTCGAATCACATTAATGTGAACAGCGACTAATGTCCAGAGAAACCACCTTGTGCATCGCACACAGCTCATAAACAGACTGAGAATAACTGAACAAAGTTCTGGAAGGTTTTATCAGGGATACGCAGCGTAGTTGACTGCAATGCATCTGATAGCTGTTGGCGGGTACGTGGTGGAGTATCTATACATGATCGAGGTAGTTCCACAGATGTTCAAATGGGTTTTAAGTCAGGTTAATTTTGGCGGACAGAGAAGTACGATGAAATAATCCTCGTGCTCTTCCAACCACTCACGTACAATTTGAGATCTATTGCATGTCGCGTTTTCGCGCTACAAGATGCCTTCCATCTCACGAAATGCAATTTGAATACACGTTTGTACGTGGTCTGCTAGATTGGAAACCATGATGCATACTTAATTTGGTCCACAGAGGTAAGAGGGCCCAACCTAAGCTAGGAAGGCATTCTCCAGACCATGAATCAGCATCATTCGACTTATATTCGTCCAAAAAAAGGTTAGGGTTGTTGGTTCTCTAATGTTTCTTGCTGAATCTGCCAAAGTTCTTGCGTTTGACATGACAGAAAACGGTACTCATCGGAAAAGGAAATTTCTTGTCAATCACCGCCGTACTAATATCAGCTTCTTCCTGCGATGAACGACATTAGCATACTCACCATCCGTCTACTGCGGAGATCCACACGCAGCAGGGTTTGCTGAACTGTCATTTGAGACACATTTGCTGTAGCACCCTGATTGAGATCGGCAGTAAGTTGCTCCACTGTAGCGTGTCGATTGGTCGAGTGTACCGTCTCAGTCGGCGTTCACCTGTGATATCTACGGCACGTGGTGCGCTGCAGTTGCCACGTCGCTTATTCATTATGGCGCTATCTCCCCGTGTTCGATACACTTTACCCAAGGCAGCTAGAGAACATTGCATAAATTGAGAACTTTCTGAAATACTGCCACCCATTGCCTGAAAGCCTTTAATTATCGCTTTCTGTAAGTTTGATAAATATCTTCTTTTAGCATTAAAAGCAGCATGTAGTGTGATTCCCAAATGGGTTCAACAGGCTTTTTATACCCTCCACATATGCTTATGACAGATGCTTTATTTCCTCTGCTATTCACTGCTGACGTACAGAATAGTCGGTGGTCACAATATTATGACTCGATTGTGTTGTTACGGTTTAACACTTACTTTCCTTTTCCAACATTACTAACCACAAGCGCCAAAAGATAACATCTCTGTTCGCCTCTACTAGACAAAAACAAGATAGCTAGGAAGTCACGTCAGAAAACGAGTTGAGTGGCAATAGTATCAAAAAGCAATACTCACGAGTGCACTGTGTTCTGTGTTCCGAATTCTGCGTGCCGAGCTCCGAGTTATGGGCTCTGGCTCTCTCCCTCACGCCACCTTGACATGCGTGGAGTGCTGTAAGTTCCTTCAGCGACCGTAGAATTTAAAATAAGTGTCTCTGTATATTGTGTAATTTAAGCACAGAAATAGTGCCGGAATTTGTGTGTCACGTGCCACCAAATGCCTTCTTGTTATTGAGACTCTTCGGGGATTGGCAAAGTGTTTCAGTCAAAGGTAAGAAGTAGGTTCTACGGTAGTAATAATTAAGGATATTCCAGAGGTAAGTAAATTTAAGTCATCAAGCCATTTAAAAAGTCACTTAGTGACAAAAATTTAAACTTAAAATGTTTTTACGGAAACTACAAGATTTGAAACGTTTAAGGCGAAGTGTGAGGTACAAAAAAGTACTCAACTGGGTTTTCGACTTGTAAATTTAAAAAATGTTTGATTTGTTGAAATTTGATTTATATGTTGAAATAAGCTCTTAGGTCTTGATATCAAATTTTTGTTGAATTGGTTCGTGAACTGAAGTAAAGTGTCTCTTTAAAATTTTACTTTAGTTCTTTTTCCTCATTAGAAAGTTTACTAAATATGTTTAACTATGTTAATTAAGTTGAAGTTGATTTTCTTTTGTGTTGGGTAACTTTGAATTGGATTCGTCACGAAAATATCTGCAAAACGCTCATGTAAATCCAAATTCATTAGAGCTATAGAAACTTTACTTTCTGACACCGAGGGTGTGTGTGTGTGTGTTCAGAACTTTACTTTAGATGTAAAACCTTTTATTTATCATGCTCAATCATCCGCTGCTTTATAACAGAGCATTACAGTATATCTCTATGAATGTATGCTTTTTCCAAATACTATTGTACTCTCGACAGTAGCTCACCTTTACGAAAAATCACGCCACCTCCTTCTGGCAGCCAAGCCATTTAGTCTCCCGTAATTACTTTCTGTTCGGTGTGGAGGACACTCCACACGGAACAGAAAGTAGTTCTTGTGTCGTTATTAGCGAACCAACCTAATGCTTTTTGACAGCAACAAGATCTTGGTGCAATAAAAGGCCGTTGTTTTAGATAGGCTGACGTTTTCCGGCCTCGTCGGAAATTGAAGAGTGAATGGTGTTATATACCATGGTTGTATTATCTGGTCTAGAGGAATAAGAAAACTATAAATTTTCAAAAGGTAGCCCACGAGAAAGCCGGCTAGTTTGTGGTTGTTTTACGTTGTTGTCAACTCAAGGTACTGCTTTGTTTGTCATACCATTCGAGCTGTATGGGATGTTTGGAAGAAGTATTTGCTCCGAACCAAATTCCCTTCTAACCGGCAGTTTGATAAGAGAGCTTCTAGAGTTATTCTGACACTGCAAAGTTCTAGATCAAGATCTTGGAACTTCATAGGTTTGTGGGAAGCATTCACAGACCGCAATAGACAAATTTAGGTAAAGTATAGAGTCAGCTGCATAAAGCATAGGGATGTTCAAGTATTACAACTTTCTCAATTGGTGTTACAAAAAAAAAGTCTGAGGTGAGAGATACCACCGAAATTTTAACACTTCGGCTAAATCTGTGAAATACTGCAGAAGTGAAAATGCAATGTGATCATAGAATAACACTTCCGATATACGATTGCCAAGTTGCTACATCGTTCAAAGAAATCGGGTGGCATTCAAAGAATGCCCTCGAGAGAGAGCAAAAGAAAAAAAAATAATAGTATCGAGTTCTCTAGGTTACGGTTAGAGCGAAACAATTAAAAAAGATCCCTATGGAAACAAGCAATTTTATTCCTTGTCAAGTGATCGGCGCTGTGAAAAATCATGAATGGACTGTAATGTCCACCCACAAAAGATTTCAAAATAAGCTTCTACAGACAAGAGTCGGCGTAGCTCAATCGGTTAAAGAGGACTCTCTGGAGCTCTGGGGATGGCAGATCCATAGGTACGAAACACGGCATCGACAAAAAGTAAAGTTTTTCTTTACAAGACACACTAGTGGCCAAGGACCCAACATTTATGTCCATTACTCGAGGTCAGGTCGATATCCTGACCTCTCTTTCAAGTGGCGGAGGATGTAATGTCCACCCACAAAATACTTCAAAATAAGCTTCTACAGTCAAGAGTCGGCGTAGATTAATTGGTTAAAGCCCCCTCTGTGGAACTCTGGCGGATGGAAGATCCGTAGGTTCGAATCCTGGCGTCGTTAAAAAGCAAAGTTATTCTTCACAGGAGTTGGAACAGTCCTGTTGCCTGAAAAACGCTTGCGCGAGACATAAACAAAACGAAATTAAGAAACAACCAATAAAGACAAGGAAGCACGTCATTTGCATAAATCTCAGGAGTGAAACAGTGCTGATGGAGCTAACAGCAGAACAACAGTTAGGCAACACCACTTATCAGTGCAACCCGTTCCTATTAGCGATGCGGCAAATGTGTTTCGCTTATGAGGTTCCCGTCTGTTGACGTGAACAACACACACCCCACTCATAGTGAAACAGCATGGTGAACTGTGTAAGAAACGCTCTTCGTTGACGCCAGAACTCGAACCTGGATCTTTCTGCTCCGGAGAGATTACTGTACCATTTGAGCTACGCCAACGAGTATCGGGGCAGTTTATTATCTATATATATTGTGGGAGAAATCTCACACATCTTCTCTCACGTGTTGAGTGAGTTCAGGACAAGGAACTGACCTTGAATCATGGACCACACGGCGAAGTCCCAATCGGGTGCCAATTTTGAAAAAGATCTTTTTCAACGGCAGGGCTCGAACCTAGGACTTTCTGCTCCAATGAGACTGATCTAAAAATTGCGGTATGCTGACTAGAATCGGGGAAGCTTTTTACCTTAAGTTTTGTGGGGGAGGGGAAGCTCACAACTGATAAAGCATGCGCAACCTGCATGCGCAAAACACTGAAGGGGAATTGAGTGCTTACCGTGGAATTGCCAAGGTACATGCTTCATTGCTGTCTACCATCTCCTGCATGCAAAGTGTCATCATGTCTGAAGGCGAGCACATGGAGACATCGGGAAACAAATTAAAAGTATTGTTTGTCTGTCGCTGCTCAATCCTTAATGAAAGTTTCCACATTTTCCTTTGTCTATGTCTTGCTTCATCTTTTCCATGCTACAAGATCCGTTCGAGTGTAATTCGTGGTTGTTTATTGCGCTGACACTTTGCAGTGCATTAAAGTGGGTGTTTCCGTTTGAAGTTTTCGACATGTTTTCTCCGTACCCTCAACCGTGAGTTTTTTTTTTTTATGTCTTTCCCTCGAGCGCATACTTTGAAATACCTGTATCTCGAATGTTGTTCTGTTTCGTTGAACGCTGCTCCCACAAGGGGCTCGTATATACGCAATGTTATTTTAAGACTACTCTGTATGTCAGTGGAGATCGGCAAATCAGAGATAAATCTCCTCATTAGTTTGACTAGCAGTGATAACATTCAAACTTGCGACAAACTAGTTGTGCCCAATAAAAAACAGAAGCCGGAATGTTGGTTAACCAACATTTTAGAACGGTAATGACACTCATAATATGTATCAGTAGTTATGTTCAAAATTAAAGTGACGCCTCGTCAAATCTCATGAAGATGTTAAAAATAGGTTTATAATGTCTCATAGTGCCACTAGTGCATTTCTTAATGCAAAAATCGATGCTCTGCAAAAGGAGCAAATTACTTAAGTACTGGAATATCTCGTTCTTCAAAAATGGAATAGTTAACAACCATGGAAGTGGAATTTTATTATTTGTTACAGATGAAAAAAGACCGACAAGGATAGTATTGTTACGGGTAACTGGCCCTTAAAATTAATAAAATAAACGTACTGTAAATTAAACCTCTCAGAATGGCAAATTAAATAAAATTAAAGCACACGTAAGGACGTGAGATTGATGTTTTAACTAATACGCGCCGCGTTTATTTCAGAAAATAAATTGAAGAAAAGTAATAAACAAATATGAAATAAAATGTAAACTAATTCTCGAAATTTAACAAAATTTACAAAGACATCAAATAAAGCCGAACGCTAGCTATGACAATGCAAAACTCTAATTTTAAACGGAACGTGTAACATGACAATTTAACACGCAATTTTCACATAAGCAATTTTAACACAGCTGGCTAAATTACGTTTTTCGCAACAATAATAGTAACCCAACAAGGTGAGAGCTCTTCACGTTTTACCTTATCTTTGGCGCCAATAATTAAATTCACAACCCTCAATTAACCCCAGAGAATTACAAGAACAACAAATAAACTTATTTACTCGCGTCCGACCACCGGAGAAAGGTACAAAACGAAAATTAACGACTTTACTCACTGTACTCGCCGCGAAAAATGTGCAGCCCCTGGGAGTTTCAAAAGAATAAACATCCGCCTTCGCAAAGTCACCGGAATATACTGGCAATATAAAGCTAATTAGAACACTCCTAGTTCGCTCACGAACGACAGGCAGAGACGGTGCCGTCAAATTCACGTCACGCGTAAGAATGTCGCATAGAACAGGCAGAGAGAAAACACTAAGTACGCCATCTACTATCAGCTCCTCTTTATGAACGCTCCATGGAGTTTTCAGAAGGCCGGCGTCACGTGACCTTTTCTGCAATATCCTCATTCGCTGGTCGTAATTTCGCTTTTGTAAAACATATGGCGCCAGCTACATTGTATATTGCCTGAGAATTACTGATACCACGAATCAGTTCCTGGAAGCAGTAACTATTTTCCCGTCAACATATCCACGTGCCTTTTTCCAGAAAATTCGGAAAGATGTGCAATTGAAAGTTGGTTGAAAGCACCCCTTCGTTATGCTATAGTTGTTAACGCTTTTTGAAGAGAGAATGGTATTTTTCCTTCGATTTCCAACATGCAACTGATTATGTGCCACCGCTATACCACTATATTTCCTATTCTTCAGATAGACTTAATCCAAATATGCATGAAGGTGGTAAAGTTTGTGTCAGTCTGCTTTCAACTTGCGGTAGGAAGAGCACTGAAACATGGGGAATAGAAACTCCAAACATCCTTCAACTTGCAATCCTTATTCAAGGGCTGATTTTGGTTGCTGAACCCTGTTTGAACGAAGCAGATAAGTGAAACAGCGAGAAACGCAGCAACAGAGGGAATATAGCCACACGTACCATGAAATGGCAGTTTTCAAGTTAGTACAGGCTATGTTCAAACTTGTACTATCCCCGACGTAAGTTTTTAAAGATTTGTGGCGGGTAAAGTGTAAGCTATACCTCTTTCTGTCTTTTACTCTATGTGTGTGCGTGCGTGCTTGTGTGTTCGAGTGTGAGTGTCTGCCAGCATGCGTGCACCTGGTAACGCCTACCCACGAATGACTTCCAAAAGCTACAGAAATACTCCGTCGGAGTAGCTTAATCGTTTAAAGCGGTCGCTCTGCTGCTCTGGGGATGACAGATCCCTTAGTTCGAATTCCAGTGTCGACAAAAATGAAGTTTTTCTTTACAGCCTGTGGTATATGTATACAACCTTCACTTTCGGCAACTAAATTACTAACGGGAAGTGTATTTCTTCAACTGATAAATCAGTTGAAGAAAACGAAAATTTTCAAAGCGTTAACCAAATAGCAAAAAACGAAGCCCCATAAACAATGATAGCTTAATAGCAGAAATAATGGAAGATTTACGAATCGATAAAGGTTCAACAACCATCTCATACTACACCTGAATAAAAACTAGAAATATAAGTGAAGTGAACTATGAAATACAAAGTGAATCCGTTTTTATAGCGGCAAGCCTGGAAATATCCGGATAATTGTAACACTTTGATCGTAACGGCGAGTGACTACTGAATATGCCAGGGAAACCGCCAAAGTCCACCGCCAATTACTCCCCAATACCATTGTTAAAACAAGGCAACCCTAAAGTTGTGAGTAATAGCAATTCTAAAAACCATTCATATGGCAAAATTGAAAACTTTTCTGCATTTTATCTGATGAAACAGCAATTTTTGAGTAAAATAACACATTTCTAGCAGGGACGCATTGAAACACTACAGAAATAACACGTATTTCTCTATAAATAACGACGAAAATATTCCCAAAACAATGCATTACTTCACTCAGA
>JJRW01S0001417.1:61264-71410 GCA_001188405.1 Loxosceles reclusa
TTTTGCCTCACTCAATTTTTTTACGTATTTAAGAGACTTAATCAATGTCAAAAAATATAATAAAGTGTTTTAAACTTATCTGATTCCGAATAGGCAAAAGTAAGAACGTCCAATAAAATATTTTCTAGGATCAGTAGGAGCAGTTCATCAAGGTAGGGTCAGCCTCCGGATAGCGTCTCCTTCCCTTACTAACTGACCTGCTGCAGCGCGTTTTTTTTAAACAGCTGCTCAGCGACGTCATGTGTGTGACGTTCGCTTTCTCTTTTTCCGTGAGAGAGTGCGTCGATGTTAGTGGTTAAAAGTTAGGGTTAACGGCTACATTACAGGGTGCACTTAATTATAACGCGTCATCAAGATGTATATTTGAACTTGGTTCTCTGTTAGTAGTTTACATTCTTTACTCTTCATGTAGAGAAACAACAAAGACAAAGTCACAAGTAATATTAATTATTCTCTCCTCAACCAACGTCAGAGTTCGGGCCTTTCACTATTTGTCTCTGTGTTACACTTGTATGGCTTACTTTGTACAGTATACTAACCGAAACACCTAACTCAATTAACATAAACACTGAAATCTTGCATACTACTCCACAAAATAAAGTCGTAGCTAGGGAAGTCACGTCAAAAGATGTAGGGATAAAAGGGAAAAGAAATTCCGCAGCAATAAAAGAGGGTGACAGGAAGTTAACAATACCCTGACCATCAAGCTGCGCTGCTACTTTTAGTGAAGACGTTTTGTTAACTATTTATTCCGGAAGTACTTCAAAACCTTTCGGGAAATACTTGAGTACGAACGGTGCGAATTAGTTGACTGGAACTTCCGAAGTTGCCGATTACAGTTGAACGTCAGAACTTCAAATAAAAGCTAAGTAAATTAAGTTAAATTTTATAAGCCTAACGGCCCTTTTAGAAGCGACAATTAAATAGTTTCTAGACGAAACAAAAATAAATTAAAAGTGTTAACATTAAACATTAATTAGTAAAAATTTACTTGACTCGTAAAATTGTCTGAATGATAATATTACTATTTGTTTATTGTGTGTAAGTTTACTCGTGTTTTTCAGTGCAAAACAGCACTACAGTCGACTACAGATGTTGTCGACTTGTATAATTATTTAGAACTAAATAAAACATAGTTCGTTTGCTTTTAACCTTCTTGTTTTTTTCTGACTTCAAAAGTTTTAGAAGTGAATTCTGTTTAAGTATTTTTGGAACTTCAGTTTATTTCATCATTATTTACTGTTGAGTGTATTTCATACGTTCTTAATTACTTTAAGGTTTTCATAATTATGCCAACTAAGAGTTCTTGCTCTCACTCATGCACTGTCAGTCGGCTCGAGCGAACGTGACCTTGCACCTTATGTAGGGGAAAGAGAAAGAAATACCTTAATTAAGACCGCGTATAGGGTTCAATTTATGGTGGGGAAGTGTTAATTGAGATACCATTGATGAGACGGGTTTCACATACTTTACAAATGAAAGTCACAAAGAAGACCGCGTGACATTTCTCCGAAAATGCGGGTTTAACCACCTTGTGCTTCATGCGACGTGGCGTTGCCAGTTTTGCTTCTTTACACGAGGATACAGAGACATCAAAATTAAAGTAAACTATCGAGACTATGATGAATCGAGTAGTAAATAGCAAAGCGAGGCGAGAGATTGAGTGGTAAATAGCAGTCGAGTAGTAAATTGAGTGGTAAATAGCAATCGAGTAGTAAATCGAGTGGTAAGTGGCAATCGAATAGTAAATCGAGTGGTAAATAGCAAAGCATAGCATGTGCCTTCTGGCTGTGCAGGCAGTTTACCACTTCGGTGGCAGAGCTGTAGAGCCGACTAGCGTCATGCTAGGTGGGTAAGTGGGGAAGAAGTTTTAAATTAGGTAGGGTTGAGATTTCTTTCCCAGACTTGCTTCCCTGAAGTGAATGATCAAATCAGTACTTACCTTGAAAGTCTCGTGTTGGGATGGAGCAGGTTATGAAGACTTTTGAACGGGCACCCGTCTCGCGGGTCTCGTTTCGTCCCAGCCCGTAGGATGAGTGAAGACCTCGTTCTAAGTCAGGCTTGCCTGGAGTCGAACGT
This sequence comes from Loxosceles reclusa, assembly GCA_001188405.1. Lineage (NCBI taxonomy): Eukaryota > Metazoa > Arthropoda > Arachnida > Araneae > Sicariidae > Loxosceles > Loxosceles reclusa. The sequence continues at coordinate 63,344 of JJRW01S0001417.1, forward strand.
GATCGAGCCTAGTTTGGGCCTCACCATTCAAATTCTCCGTTAGTTCCGGGGGAGTTGGGGCTTGAAGCTTTTGCTCTTAACTGGCTATAACAATCTACGGTTGGTTTAGTCAAATGTATTGCGAATGGCTACGGTCAGCTTCGGGCCTGCCTGAAACTTTGTGTGGGACTGGAGCGGGAAAGCGATCTGGGTGACAATATGGTGTATGGATGACTGAGTCAGGATCCCGCATTCAATGTGCTGGAGTTTTTTGAACCTTGGATGATTCTGTTGAGACGGAATCACGTTTCTCCAAGTTGGTACCGTGATTGATCAGAGGTCGCTTGCGAGCGCGTTGAGGATCCCCTCTAGGGTTACTGTCGAAAGTCTTCAATGAGACGAGTACTGTGCATAATGCGACTTCGGGTCTTTTTGGCCTACTATAGGACCCGACACCGAAAATAAAGTCGTACATTATTATTCAGACGTGGTGTGAGGGGGGCTAGCTCTGTAGTTAGTACCCTGAGCATTACACGTAGTTGTATATCTATCTTGTATAGTGTATAATTATATGTGTCTGAACCCACTTTACGTGGGCTATAGTGGATCAAACCAACGCTGGCAGAGTTGGGGTCCCCCGATGACAGGTTTTGTTGAGACTCAGACGTGGCTGGAGTCTAAGACTGGATGGAGTTGTACTTGATAGAGATAGGCGGAAGAGCCGACCAGTTTAACTGGGAAATGGGGAACGAAGTTCCACGAGAAGTGGGGCTGAGGCATGTTTATTAGTCTCGCCTCCCTGATAAGGAAAGGTCTTGCCAGCATTTGCACTTGATTGGAAAGACATGAATCGATTAACTGGAAGCGGCCAGCGTGCCCTCTCAGCGCTCTCTCCTTCCCGGTGCGGGGAGAGGCGCGCGGCGAAAACCAGGCATGACTGGTACAGGGAGCGAAATGAGCCCGACCTCACCACTCGAGGCTCATTCAAAGCTAGGTCGTTGGGGAAAACTCTTCAACTGCCTAGCACTGGTGACGAGCAGGACTGACTTGAAACTTGATTGAAACGTGGCCCAGACGGGCGGAACTGGAATAGCTTTTGGTGCTGTACTTGAATAGATTGTTTGGACTAGAGTTGGGAGCACGCATACAAAGCGGCGGGGCTCTTGGCTTCTTGCTGGTTCTGTTCAGTCGAATCTCGTTGAACCGGGTAGGCTGCCACTGGCAGAGGTCGCTTCGCGACCACGACTTGACCCCCTTAGGGGACGCTGTCAAAAGTCTCTTGTGAGACGGGTACAGCAAACAACTGGAACCTTCGGCTCCAACATTACGACTGTGCATAATGCGAGTCGTGAATTCGTACTGTACAGGACGTATACTGTTACCACGAAACACCCAGTTTCTTTTCATTTTCCAAACAAGTCAATTATTTTTTTCTGTTGATATCAATTTCTGAGAAATGTCTAAAGAATTTCAATAATTATAAATAACGCGAAATATTATCAAAAGAACTCGTTTAGGCAACAGCGACTCAAATTAAATGACGCATTGATCTGCCAGCACTTTTAACTTCACGGACTTTCGGAGCCAACAACGGTTTACGTGAAGAACAGATGCCACGTTTGCAAATGTCTTGAAAAATATGTCGGCATAAAAAGATAAAATTTCCCGTAAAGAAAAATAAGGGAGAAAGTTCCGGAAATATGATGGATGACGCTTCAAACCGTGATGCTCACCACATTGCGATGTTTCCACAAAACTGTCATGAGCAAACAATTTACTTTTTTTTTCACTCCCTTTTTCTTGTAGTTCTGAAATTTATCTTCACGAAAAAAAAAAAACACGGGCTGCGCAGCCAAAAGACTTATTGTCTCCTTTTGTAAGCACTAACCTAAAAACTTTTCAGCAGAGTGAAAAGTTGAATTTATAGCTGGTTACACCTGTTCCTTTATTTTTTTTTTTGAGCTTTGAAATTACTGGGTGTTCCACTGGGTAGTGACAACATCAAGTGAGCATAATATAACTTATTTTATTGTAACGGAAAATACGTTGAGACCGGTAAGTAGGAACAAAAAGATGGCATATTTCTCCTGATGGCGATCCGTTGACACGACGTGGCGTGTTAGTGCTTCGAAGTGCTGCAATACATACGGGAAAGTTCTCAGGGCAGGACCAATGCAGATTCTTTCTACTTAGCACATTTGACGACAGAAAGCAGTCGTGGCTGATCCCGGCACAGTCTGTCTTTGAGATAGCCCCACAAGAAGATCTCGCGATGGTCTCAACCGGGACTATACGGAGGCTAAGAGAGACTGCCTAAGGAACGCTGGGAGAAACGCCTGTCGATGACCCGCCACTCATACTAGCACGGTATCTATGCGCGTGGATTCCCGTACTGCAATGATGTTTTGCACCGGCCTCGCTGTTATTCTCTTCGTCTTTCCACATTATCTGCGACACTTGCCGGTTCTTTCACATTTCGACATCAATTCCGTCAAGCACGCACGGGAAATGCTTACTGAAACATTGTAACCCTTTTTTGTGAGGTTTCTGCCCTTCGTATGCTGATTTTTCACAAAGAAAGGTCTTATCTATTATATCGCGCCATTTCCATCATCATGTGCTCCTGCTTCCAAACATTTCCTCTCACACGAATGCTTTTCACCTACCGATCACCGTCTCGGACTTTACTGATCTATATCGTTTCTGTGGCACGAGTTATTTATCACGGAAGATGTTATTACCCAGTGAAATACTTGGAATACACACCCTGGGTGTAGGAGATAACGTAATTCGAAATTTAATTGAAAATGAATTGAAAAGTAAGACATTATCCAAACCTTCACACTTTAACGATTTAACATTTTCTTTCCCTTATTAACATTACTAACCACAAGCGCAAAAGGTAACATGCATACTCGCCTCCACCCCACGGAAGCAAATAGCTAGGACGTCACGTCATTAGACGAGCTGAGTGGCAACAGATAAAAAGCAACGTCACGAAAAGTTGGGTAAATTCTGGTTATCCGAATTCTGGTCACAGAGCCCTGCGTTCTGGACTGTGCTTCATACACTCACGCCGCCTTGACTTTGGCAAAGTGTTGGAAGTTTAATTCTGCGACAGTAGTGTTATAAGCACTAACACTAGTGCTTCTGTGTATTCGCGTGGAACTATTGATTTACTGCCGGCAAATTTAGTGTATTCCGTACCTCCAAGTGCCTTCTTTAAAGTTGTGTTTCTTCGTACCTATGTGTTTTGAAGAAGGCCAAACTGTTCGATGCTTATGGTTTAAAGCCGGTTCTACGGTCATAATAATTACGGTTCTTTCAGATAAGTAATTTAAATTTATCAAGCCGTCTAAAAAGGTCATTAAACTGACAAAAACTTAAGATTTAAAAGGTCTAAAAACCTACGTGGACGGAAGAACGTTGCACGGTGGAACTTAGTCACGTAAATAGTATTGCGATGCCCGTTGACGCAACATATAATTAATTAGTACGCAACCTTTTTGATAGGGTCTTTAAATTTTCCCAGGTCGGCTCTTAACAAAAAAAAAGTTACGACATCTAATTTTACGCTGTCTGGTGTCCAACAAAAGCCTTACCCGACCGAATCTTACGCAAGAGGAAAAGGTGGCATTCGTGGGTCTCAGAGCCAAGAAGAATTTGGTGATTTTCAAGGCGGATCAGGGTGGCAAGATTGTCGTTGTGGAGAAAGAGTTTTATGTCGCTAGGGTGCTGAAGCTGGTCAAGCATGGGCCGTACATGCAGTTCAAAAAAGACCCTACGGAGACCAATCTGTCCAAGATAAAAAAGGCTGTCATGTCCTGATTTCTGTGACAATCTCCAATGACAAAGAAACCTTTAACCCCATCAATTGCTAACTGCGCCCGGTTTTTGTGCATTGCCAAACATTCATAAAAATGACATTCCCTTCCGGCCTGTCGTTTCAAGCATTAGCACGCCAGCCTATCCGTTAGCTAAATTGTTGGCTTTTGGGTGAGATACGTAGATGACGTGTTCGTTCTTTACACAGGTGAACCCAGTGATGTGTCTCAGTGTTTGGACGAGATTAATTCAGTTGATGATAACATCCAATTTACGTTTGAGTTGGAAAACGAGGGCTGCATACCGTATCTGGATGTCTTCATCCAGAAAGCGGGCACAGGCTTCGAAACTTTCCGCAAAGCATATTCAGTTATACTCCCACCCCATGTCCGGTCGTGCCACACCTGTCAACAGAAGCTCTCCGCTTTTATCACCTTCGTGTTTCGAGCAATCAATCTGTGCCCATATATAAACCTTGCTGAATAAGGAACTCGCCTATTTGAAATCTGTGGCCATCCAAAGAGGGTTTCAACCTAACATCATTGACTCCGCATTTCACAAGTTTTCCCGGCTAAAAATTCAATTCACTCTCGTGTCAAGTACCCCCTTCCTAAACAAATCATCTCGTTACCTTTCTTTCCCTCTGTTAGCTTCAAAATAGGTCGAATCCTACGCAAAACCAATTTCCAGGTAAATTATTTTCCGTTTGGTAAGGTGAGTTTTTCTGGACTCAAATATTCTATTCCGTCCTTAAATTCTTGGGTGCCTATTGAATCTCATGTCAGTGCGAGCTTGCCTATGTTGGCCAGTCTTGTCGTGCCTTGAAATCTAGATCAGGAAACATATGTATTGTGTTAAAAATCAGAAAATTCTGCGTTTAGCCATTGAGAAACATTGTTGGAATAACGACCATCGGTTTGAATTTTCCGACGCCCCAATTATAAAAAAGGCCCGTTCACCCCAGGAACTCAACTTTTTAGTGTCATTTCATATTTCACTTGGTAAGGAGAATCTGGTTAATTCTGACTGTTTTGCTCTCTTTGCCATGAGCATTTAAACCCTTCCTCAACCTTAACCACGAGAGGGCGCACCGGTCTAGGGAAGTAAATTCCCCCTCCGGTACTCAACCCTAAACACAAGTTAAGTTTACCACGGAAGTGTACTCGCGTGAACATACTTTTGAAAAAGGTGGATCGCAAAAGTCCACCGAAATCTGGATCAACTTCCAAAACATTGTACTTACTTGTGCGTTATCCATCGTTGCTGTTTAGAAATCGTTGTGTTGTTTTAAGACATTTGTCTTAAAAATTTTAGACATTAATAAAAACCTGTTTATATAGTTCAATTTGTGTTTCTTTATCTAGCAGAGTTCCGCTATTTTAATTAAGTTTAGTTAAGTTTTGCTTCAGAACTTTTGAAAGATGTTGTTTCATATTGTTCGATTCTTCGGGGTTTATATTTTCAGACGTAACTCGAATTATAAACGCGTTCGTGCAAGACTTCAACCCCTAAAAGGGGAGAAAATTTGTTTTTAATCTCATCCAATCTGCAAATTGATGATTTTGTCGCGGGTGCGACTCCCATCCCCCCAGTCTCATGCCGAGTTAGCCTGGGCAATCGGGCAGACCCTTCGAAACATACAGTCTCAAATATTAAGGCTTGTAATTGCTAAGGTTGCAATTGCTATTGCAAGGGCTGCAATTGTAACAATTTGTTGTCCTTCGGAAAGGGCAAAAACATACGCTTCTACCCACTGCGTCGGTACGTGCGCGATTTTCGAAGCAGAAGAAGAATAAAACACACAGTCGATTCTTGATATTTCATACCAGTCAGTGTTGTCAGAAAATGTTGCCAGCATTCTATATGTTTTCCCCCACATCTGTTCAACGTCGGTCTAAAAATGCGTAAACACCCTCTGCGTTTGTATCGATATTCCATGCATTACTTTTTTTAAAAACCCATTTACCCTCGAAACTTACTGTACATATCAGTATTTCAGAAGAAAAACAAATAGCTTTTAATGAAATTGTGAAGAGCAATCTTCTTTGGTAAATCTTGTGGTTGTGCTTTTGATCGAGTTAAAAGAACTCAGGAATATATAGAGTTGAACACTTTTGTTCCTTAATTTATCCTTGCGACAGAACTTTATGAAGCTTTTAGCTGGAAAAGGTCAGAATTCCGAGCGAAATGCGATTTCCGAACAAGTTAATGTAACTTTGTTACATTAGCTTTTCTAGCCTAAATCTTCGATGTGGTAAATTCAATGCCTTACCGAGAACTATGGAATAAAAACGATAAGTCGGTGGTCTTAAGTGTTTTCCATTTAACTTGATGCATTTTTTTCCTTCGATTATCTTTTATTCATAGGTTTTGTCGTCGTACTGTTTTCTGTAAATAATAAATTTCTTAGGTACGCATTTTCGACATCACTGTTCCTTCACAATACGTGAAGAAAAAAAATTATATCCTATAGCATTTATTAGAAAATTATTGTTACCCGGATGACGCTATTAACCTACTTTTTTCATAAGCGTCTGTAAATATTCCAGCATAAAGTTTCTTTTAGTGTGAAGTTTCTGTGTCAAAACACATCAGATTGAAACAAACGTCCTTTTGTCGACGCCATGACTCGAACTTGGATCTGACACCTGCGGAAAGACCCCTGTACCAAATGAGATACGCCGACGGGTATCTGAACAGTATTGCATATGTCTGTTGTGGGAAGAACTTCACATCCTCCCCCACGGGTGAGAGAGGTTAGGGTATAAGTCTAACCTCGAGTGGCTGACCCAAAGAGTAAAGAGTCCTTGCTCTGGCGCAAAATGTAACAAACGCCTTTCTTCGACACCGGAACACGAACGTCGTGTCTGTCAGTTCCGGAAGAAGCGTCCTATACATTGAGCTATTCGGAAGGGTACTGAGTAGCTTACTACCTATATCTCTTGTGAGGGGAATTGCACGCAATGTTCAAGCTTTCTTCTTAGGTCACCATATTGCGCGCGCATTGTTACAGTGGCCTGCCCGTTCTCCAGATCTATCTCCCATCGAACATGTCTGGTCAATGATTGGAGAACGCTGTAATGCCCACCCACGAATTACTACAAAATAAGCACAGAAATCCTCTGTCGACGAAGCTTAACCGGTTAAAGCGGCTCTCCGGAGTAGAACGTTCCGGGTTCGGTTCCCGGCGTCGACAACGCCTAGCCCGGCATGTCGAACCCGCGAGTACACCAAACGAACTTTGGCTATGTGTAGAGGCAGCATTGGCTGTCATTCCTCAGCAACTCATCCAAAGCCTCTTTCACTCAATGCCACGGCATTTATTGACAGACGCGGAGGCTACACTCATTACTGATTCTCTCGTTTTCCTCACCTCAAAGAAGGCTTTATTTTTAATCAATTCACAATAACACTGCGTATAATCTCTGACATAAATTTGACTTCGATATCTCTCATCTTTCTTGATGTTGCATTTTGGATGGCCAGCAGTGTATTACCTCTCTGATTGCTTTGAAAGCTATTACCTCAACCGACGTCCTGGTGTTAATTTCCCTCACACGTTTGATTAGCTTTCAGATGGATATATCTTGCTTTTAACTTCACAGTGCAATTCACGCCACCCATTGTTTCATTACCTAGCTGCGGTACAGTTCAGCATTTCAACCACGCACTGTAACGTTTGCTTCTATTCTACTTCCTAAACCCTTTTCAGGGACTCACCGTTTTGAGGAGTACGGAGCAAAACGTGGCACTCTCGAGGAGTTCCAACCTCTACGCATTTCGTGTTGACCTTGCATTCAACATAGTGCGAACACTTGGGTCCTTTTTGCCATTGAACTCTATATAGAAACACACTTTGCGCCATCTGTGATTGAAGAGAGGAGTTACGCCCCTTTGTTTCGCCTCGCCGACCGTGGTGAGAATCGCGCCATTGCACCAAGGACGGGCAGGGTGGGGGTGAAAGCTTCTAGAGAGACACGCCTCGCGAGTTCGATGACGCTTTAGAAAGGGGTGAAACTGCGTAATAGAGTGTCTTTTGTTTTTGCGATTCGTGGCGGCTAGCGGTTGTTAGAAGAGTTTTCGTTGTAATGTCCATCCACAAAAGACTTCAAAATAAGCAACAAAAACACAGCGTCGGCGTAACTTAATTGGTTAAAGCGGCCTCTCTGGAGCTCTGTGAATGGCAGATCCGTAGGTTCGAATCCCGGCGTCGACAAAAAGTAAAGTTTTTCTTTACATCGTACCTGCGCGCTGATTTTTTTT
>JJRW01S0001419.1:38274-50468 GCA_001188405.1 Loxosceles reclusa
GTCAATGGAAAACTCTGACTATTAATATTAAATCGATTTCGGTCCTAACAAAGACTTAAAACTTTACGATACTTGCGTTTTTAAAGAATAAAAATCTCCAAATTTGGCTTTAATGTAACTTTAAAATACTTATCTCAAGGTAGCTTAAGCGTGAGTTCGTGAAGCTCTTATAAAATTCCCTCTTTAATGTCGCTCTTCCGACTTTGGAATTTCTATTTTCTAATTCTCTTCCATGTTCAGTGGAAGCGGGTGACTGGTTAGTTCTGTTTTTTCCTGTGTTAATCAGGGAAGGAATGTTAGTAGGACCGTTTCAAAACCACACGAATTTGAACTTTTGTGGAAGAAATGAAGAACTTAATAACTCGAGACATTCAAAATTACATCAAATGTTATGATGAACATCACACACACATGCAAGGAAAAAGTGTAAATTACTAAATGTGAATGTTATACTTGCTTATTAACATATTTGCATACATTTATATGCCCTCAAATTCAATTTATTTTCAGTCCAATGTAACTAAGGTATAAAAATAAATGCCAAACAAATAGCAATGCTGCCTAGAACATTATACATCGATTATAGTATGTAATGCTCACCCACAAAAGACTTAAAAATAAGCTTGGATAGACAAGAGTCAACGTAGCTTAACTGGTTAAAGCGGCTCTCCGGAGTAGAATGTTCCGGGTTCGATTCCCGGCGTCGACAATCAAGTAAAGATTTCTTTACAAGTATACCGTTATGACAAAAAGTAATTAAGCCATAGTTTCAAATTAGTAGATAGACCTGTTTTGCGCATCGATCCTACATATCCAATGTCTATCCTCATGTGGAATCTGACTAATCCGCATCAACTCAACCCCTTATTTAGGAAGTTAAACAAATACATACTGTCAAATATGTAGCAATACATATATATAAAATATGCCATGTATAATTATGTTTATAAACACTGAAAAATATTGGTATTCCATGTACACCTGCTGAGAGCATATGTGCCCTATAATATTATTAGTATAATGCGCATTTACATAACTTTAGCATTATAAGCATTTTTAAGTGCTTTTAAATAATTGAATAGAGTTGTGTACTCACGGGCATTCTCTCGTAGCGTATTCGAGGGGCCTTCCGTGCATTAGGCATGCATAGAAAAATTTTCAGCTAGAACAAAAATACGATCTTAGACAATAAGCTATGTTTGTGTATCTTATGGTGTGCCGTGATGGCCAAAATATCAAGACATTCCGTGGCAATTACTTTTTCTATGGGTGGCGTTGAAGAACGGCATAAAACCACTAAATCACTAACCTGTGAGCTTCATTGTGACTTATGCACGATTGATGGTTTTTACGGGTAATCATGAAAGCTGATTTACAGCATACCCCAAGCATATATACATGTTCCGCTAGAGAGAAAATTGTGAGTCACGTTTCGTTGGTACAGATGCTGTTATTCTTCCATATGTTAGTGGATCGGAATTTGCGTTTTTGTTGTTTCTTTATTATAGACACTGTTTAGAATTCACATGTGTTACTAGAAAAATACTTCTTTAGATTCCGGAGGAAACCTTGCTGCTAGAAAAACAAAACATCGTCAATGAGGGAACAAAATGACCGTGAATCAGTAAACACTTATCCACACCACTTATGGCCCACCTCCACCTATAGCACCTAGCACGAGTCCGGTCGCCCCTTACGACCGAGCCGACCCTACCAGGACCTCCGGCACTACCACCCATGGCCACCACCTCTATGGCCCACCTCCACCTGTAGCACCTAGCACGCCAACAGGCGCCAACAGCCACGACGCTGTTGTGGCTGTTGGCGTGCTAGGTGTTGTTGGCTGAAATGCCATTTCACCTTCAGACCCTGAAGAAGACGTGTGCAATCATGTCGAAACGTTGGAATAGAGAACTCCAAATGACGCGGCTCTCTAACCCAAAAGTCTCTATGTTTGTCAATTCAAAGTTACCCAAACGCAAAAAGTCAAACTTCAACTTAATTAACTTTAGCAAACTTTGATAATGATGAGAAAAAAAACCAAAGTAAAGTTTAAAGCGACACTTTTATTTTGCTCACAAACACATACAAGAAAATTTAATCAAGAAACCGTTTCTAGTGCTGACTTGCACATAAATCGAAATACAAAGAATTTCAACGAATCAAATATTCAGTTCAAAGTCGAAAACCAATAAGTACTTTTTGTACTTTAAGTCACCTTAATCTTTAATTGAACTTTAGTTTCATTTTAAACTTTTTAAATCCTAATTTTTGTCACTTAAGGGCATTTTAATTGGCTTGATAAATTGATTTACTTATCAGGACAGAATCTTTAATTTATACAACATAGAACCTGCTTTAGTTCGTAGACATCCATCAGCTGACACTAAATTTCATATACGTAAGTAAGTCGAGTCAGAATTTCAAAGAAGGCACTTGGCTGTGCTTAACAAGGTAATACTTTCAGGCACTGTTTCAGTACTTAAGTTACACAAGAATACAGATGCACTATAATAGTACTTAGTAATACTCTTTTTAAACACTACATTCGCCGAAATAAACTCCCAGCACCTCTGCGTAAAGTTAAGGCGGGGTGAGAGAAAGAGAGAGCTGAATTTCTCGTGAGCGTTTGCTTCTAACACTGTTGCCCCTCGATTCGTTTCATGAAGTGACTTCCTAGCTCTTTTGTTTTTGTTCAGCAGAGGTGAGGACGGATGTTCTTTTTTGGTGCGATTTTGTTAATATGTTTAAAAAGGAAAGGAAGGGTTAAATCGTTACATTGGTGACCCGCACACGCTTGTTATTCATGATATACGTGCCATTGAGCGTGAATTGTTGCTTCATTCATAAACAGAACAGATGCTGCAAAATCCGACTTCACTGTTCATCTTTGCAGCAACCGATGTGAAAATATCACACACCCAAGATAATCTGCCCTAGATACGATAGGGGTGTAATCTTGCCACACGAAGTACACGCCATAGATACTTCCCATCACTTTTGTGATGACCGCCGGACGATCTGACATGTAACTCAGAATGACCTCCATCCCATCGTGTAGTCTCACGAAGCTTGATTAACCTGCGTCATGCCTGTGGACTTGGAACGGCCGTCCTTCACACAGTCGTCTGTACAATCACTGAAATGTTCAGCAATACAGTGCAGGCCAATTTCGGTAATACTACCGGTAATGTCGTTGCGCTTCCACGACACTGCATTTTACAGCTCCATAAATGAAATGCATTTCAGCCATCTGGGCTTTAGAGCACTTATATATCTCGACAGCCGTATAGCTTGCGAATGGAGGTGCGTAGAAAATGCCGCATGTTTTTATATCTAGCAAGTAAGCACCCTCTTACTGCCGACCAGGTGCCTTCCAACCACGCATTGCATTCAAAAAATTGTTATTACGCTGTCTTCTTTCATCCCTTGAAGCTTTGACCATCTTTTCCAAGTACACCTTGTGTACGGGCATCCTAGTGGAAAGGCTAGCTGATCAATGGTAATGTGCAGAAAGCGTTTTGGAGTTTTAATTTAGGTACTGTAAGTTTAGGCGTTTATAATTCATTTATATAGTAGAGATAAAGTTGAGTAGAAATATGTGCTTATTAAATATGTTAAACTTGTTTTAATGAAATAGTCTTTCATAGAAGCTTACAAAGGAGCTCTTACTGAAACAAATCCAGCAAGCTTTGAATATGCAGAGCAGGATGTTGCTTTCAGTCAAACATTTCTCACTTTGCGCTCAAATTTATTTGGTGAGACACGCTATCTCGCTAACTTGTTCCTCATCTTCTTTTGATTACCCTAAAGCTGCGAGATAGCTGTGTGAGTTTATTTCTCATGTTTCACTTAACTCGTTTCCTAACGAACGTAAATTAAATAATGTTAGACGAGCTTCCGCCTAAATTTTGCCTCGCCTTCCTGTTTCTGATGCATTCCATTGGAAATAAATCCTGAAACTAGGAGCAGTGCGTTGAAGCAGTTTCTCTCAAAGACAAATTGTTCCTCTTTATCTCACCTGACAGCTCCTTTCACAGAGTTTCGATATTTCATTTTCTACCCATTCCTGCTTTAAGATTAAGTCTTAATCTCTGCATCATGCAGATTGAGAGAACGGAGCAATTTTACGCAAGGGATATTCCTGAAAATGTACCTTATTAACATCACGTTCATTGATGTGCGAAACCTTTCAGTCAAATGTGGAAAGGGATTAGATAACGAAGCCAGGGAGAAGCAAGCAAGGAAAGAAATTTAGATGACATCGAGTAGCTGCGCAGCAATAAAGTTTTTCTAGCCAGTTTAACAAATTTCGGAGATAGGATTTATTTAATTCCATTTAATCCCATTTTCCTCATTCCTCAAAGAGCATGGCAATTTGTAAAAAAAATCACTGTCATTTCCGGATTTCAAACAGAATTCAAAATTTTCCAAACGAATATTTTAATTCTTCTGCTCTATTTGGAATACCCAAGGAAAGCGAAATTTTGGTTACTTTATGCTAGGCAAGTTATTGACACAATGCTATAAAATCTTGATTGGTGGAGTTTCGTAGACGGCAATTACTAAGTTTGATTAAAAAAAAATGCGCACTCCATGCGGTTCTTCTGCTTCTCGACTACTTGTAGTTTGTGCATGTTTCCATATCAAACTTCGTAGTTAAACACAGTTTACTTACATATACATTTGAGAAATGCATGGAATATCGGAAGGTATTAGAAGTTGCGTCCATGAGATGTAATACATGCCTGACATAGTCGACGCATGAAATCATAAATATTCTGGAATGTTCAAGGCGTGACTTGGATGGTCGCGGTATCTACCGATAGGCGTGCGACCACGATTCTCCGCAGTGTCCACAGGGGTGTCGTGAACCAGAAACTTCTGGTGACCTCAGGAAAAGAAATGCAAACAGGATAGGTTGGGACGGATGGGACCACCACGCGCAATCCACCGTTGTTGAAATGTCTTATTTAAGTGTTAATAACTCTACGGCTGAAATGAACGCTTCACCATTGTGTTGGAACCACGTACCGTGGGGTACGGTTGCTGGGACTGCAGTTCATCCAAAGGTTCGCATCACCACCCAAGTCAAAAAGCTGGAGTATTGAAGACGTTAAGTTCCCGTGTTCAGAAGATACGTGAAGCTAACCATCTTGATAAAGAAATGAAACATCTGGAAACTGCCTTCAGAGCTAATGGTTACAGCCTCTCACGCAGAGGTGTATGAGGGTTTTCTTTGATAGTAGTTTTACATTCTCAACATGTGCAGCACAATGTTTTTGCGTTTCAAGGGGAATTAAAGACAGTGTTACGTCTTTGATATCCATTACTTTGTAAAGTCCCTCCCACTGTAGTGCGAACTTCTTACTAAACTTTTCGGTAACATCTGAGAGAAAATGTACTCTCAGTAACACTAAGTCCCCCACAGAAATAGTTGATACTCTTCGTTTTCTATCAAAGTAAAGCTTATTAGTTTCTTGCGATTTTCGCAATTTTAATGAAGGTTTAGCTATTAAATCCGAAATTTCGTTATATGTTTGAATTTTAAATTCTGATGCAAACTCAGGACTTACTAATGTATCCCAAGGCGAAAGTATTTTGCGACCAAGAAATATTTCGGCTAATGAACACCAAATGGACTGTAATATGCGTCAAATATGTGATATGAATGGAAAGTTCTTTTGTCCCAAAGTGATTACTTATAATATAACAAGATACCGTTTTTATAATAGAGCAATTATATGAAGCCATATTATTTGTTGCCGGAGGACCTACTTTCTGACAAATATTTTCAATTAAGTAACTTACAAATACAGAGCCGTTATAGGTAGTTAATTCTGTAGGTACACCGTATGTAGTAAAACGTTCTCCGATTAGTATACGAGCTATCTCGGCCGAATTTACATGTCTAAGTGGAAATATCTCTATCCACCTACTAAATACATCTGAGACTACTAAAGTATATACATTACCTTTATCTTATAACGGATACGGGCCAGTTATCTCCGTAGAGATCTTACTAAAGATAGAAGGTTGTATCCGAGGAATCGTCATTTTGCCCAGTTTAAACATATTATTAAATTACATTTTTGACATATATCCCACGTCCGAACGTACTGGGTAACTATGCGCGCAGGATTTGGAAAATATACGGTTTAGCTCTTTACAGAGATCGAAGAATTCCCGCATGACTCATTTATAAATTTTCGTCCAGTTCTGGAAAGAAGGTAGCATCAAGATTTTTGGCAATGCTATAAGATAAGTGGCTCCACGATTGTTTCTGTAACGATAAATCCTTAATTAAACAAAATTGTTTAGATTTGCTCTTTCTGCTACTTTTCTATTTTTAAATCCAAAATCTTCCATTTTTCCAATACATCCGCAACACAGTACCAGACGTATTGCAGATGTATTGCTTGTATGAATGTATACTTGTACGTATGTTCTTGTGTTGAAAAGAAAAATACACTGCCTTAACTTCCACGATGGAAGACGGCCAACAGGGCAAGAGAGGCGTATTTCTTCTGAAACAATCGTGGGACATTGGAGGGACTCCGAAACTACATGCATTTTGGAACGAAAAGCCCGTATAGTTGATAAAATGTCAACATGTCATCATCAATCGCTCGGGCTTCTATAAAGCAGGCGAAAACTTCTGGAAATTGTGTCGAGTGACACATCACTTAACGATTACCGCTTTTTCTGACGCACACGCCCTGGGGGCGTCATACGAACTTGCACCTTGCTTTGAAAGCGTATCCCCTTCTCAATAAACGCATTTTAACACTTTTTCTCAATTATTCTTATTTTTCCTGCTCCCGCTGGGTTTTTTTTATATTTGAGAAAATACGCATTTTTGAGATAAATCGTGGAATCAATTATGATGCGTAAATATGCGATTCCATCACGGTATTTGGAAAAACGTGGATTTAAAACTTTCAGAAACTTAAGCTTTCGGCATACTTTTCTTCCGTGTTATATATGTTTCGAAATAGCAGATCGTAAAGTTTTCCTCACAAAAGACTTCAAAATTAAGCTGTCTTGAAACCTGTCGGCTTAGCTTAATCGTTAAAGCGATCACTTTAGAGATGACAGATCCCTTGTTTCGAATCCTTGCGTCGGCATAAGGCAGGTAGGTCTCTTTGCAAATGACGCCCGAAATTATAGACTCACTAGTTAACAAGGACCCAACCGTTAGGTCTACCACTCGAAGTCAGGAGGTATCCTTACTCTCTCTCTCTCGAATAAAATTGCTGCAACATGAAGGCGGGTGCAACAAACACAAATTTTGCATGAGAAGTACAACATGTTGGGATATGCAAACAATTGGTATTGTAACGCATGTTCGCAAAGCAGGTAGTAGTAACGCCATCTACAGTTTGTATAAAAGGGAAGATTATAAAGAGGTTTTCTCATACGTAAATCGCATTCAAACGTTAGTTGCTTATTTCGTAGCCTTGTTATACTTTCTGTACAAGGGAAGAACGACTACCTGCACATGCCGAATGCAAACGCGGCAGGATCGTAGCTTAGCGAGAGTGCGATTCATCTATATTGCTGCTCGAGTTGGTCGAAAACTCATTGGTGTCACGAGAATATGGAACCGAGGGGTCAGGACAGCCGTATATATATATATGCAGAACGCAATGCTAAATTTCATCGGCCCGAGTTTACTAACACCCGAGAGCACAAATACGTTGTCTATACGGTCTCCCGGGATCATGCAGCTACGACACGTACCCCGAGTCTGGAACATGAGGTCGTTTTCGGGACGACAAGTGTCAGTACGGACAGTGCGATGATGTCTGCAGCCAAACGGCTCACGTCGATCGTTGTTGCGGCTTCCCTCGATGCTGCAGAAGAACGCTACAGCGGTTTGTTCAGTGACCAACATGGACGCAGGAGTGGCCTAAGGTCGTCTTTTGATACGAATTCTGCGCACAGCATCATGATGGTCGCATCCGAGGGGAACGGCAATTGCCAGCTTGCAGACGACATCGTCACATAGTGTGCCACGCACACAAGGTTTTACCACATACCACCACACAAGGCGCTGGCATGTGTTGCCACTGGGTACACATCTTGGCCACCTTTTGCTCACAAAGAAGGTAATTTTGAAAGCCGTAGTGACATTTCTGATGTGCTTAAACACGAGGCTGCTGCCTATCTTTCAGACTTCCATCACGTTATCTTTCAACAGGACAATGAATGACAGCATGTTGCCCATACTTTCCTGACCTTCCTCAATATAGAGTGTGTTGGACAGTTATCCCACGTTCTCCAGCTCTCTCACCAACTAAGAACGTCTCGTCGAAATTTGCCAAGGCACTGGATCCCCCACCACTCGCCAACTGGTACGGCTGATAATACTTTGACATAGAGTCAAAGCAACATGGAATGCTCTATCCGTATCTGCCATCCAAACTATGTGCGACTAGATTTGTCCAGCTGAATCAGAGCTGTTATTGCTGCCAGAGGCGGCTGTTCTGGATAACGATTTCTGCATGCTCGGTTTCTCAAAATTACCAGTAAATTTAATGATGTCTTCTACCCATGATACTGCACGTGTCCAATAAAGATGATTCTGCTATTTGCTTCTTTTCCTTGTGTACCTTTTTTATTGTTTAAGAGTGTATATGCACAGTCACAACTACAACAAAGAACAGAAATAAAAAATTCGGAGGACAATGTTCTTTTATAAAGACTAGTATTTACATATGTTACACCTAATTTGGTACAATCGAAAAAATATTAAAAAATACGTAAAAGAACTGGCAACCCATCTATGACGCCAAACCCGGTCAATATACAGATGTAACCACAAACGCAGAACGGAAATAACAATAAATAGATAAAAAGGAATACGTGCTTTGTGTATTATTACGGTAGTAAGCCGTAAGTTTATACTGCCTTCATGTGTAGGAATATATTTTGCGTAAGAGATAGAGATGGGAAGCCACAACGCATATAGGGAACACACGATTAAAGACAGGAATATCGCACGATGCTTATTGGTCGGGGAAATACGTCAGAATTCAAGCCCCGCCTACTAGGAACGTTAATTACGTTTATTAATCACCTACGTGTTATTATTAACGTATATACATATAGATAACGTATGTTAACATATATATAATTAAAGTATATTAATTACCTAAGCTTTCGAGAGGCATGGTAGGTTATAGTTTGGAACTTTCCTCAATTCTAAGGTCGGAATTCAAGCCCCGCCTACTAGGAACGTTAATTACGTTTATTAATCACCTACGTGTTATTATTAACGTATATACATATAGATAACGTATGTTAACATATATATAATTAAAGTATATTAATTACCTAAGCTTTCGAGAGGCATGGTAGGTTATAGTTTGGAACTTTCCTCAATTCTAAGGTCGGAATTCAAGCGCCACCTACTAGGAGCGTGAATTACGTATATTAGTCACCTACGTATTATTATTATTACTGTATATACATGTATACAACGTGTATTAACGTATATGTAATTAACGTATATTAATTACCGATGCTTTCGAGAGGGATGGTAGGTTGTAGTTTGGGATTTTCTTTCAAGTAGGCGGGTTGGATTAATAAACGTAATTAACGTTCCTAGTAGGTGGGACTTGAATTCTGACGTATTTTCCCGACCAATGGGCGTCATCGAAATTTCTGTCTCCAATCGCTTCTTATAGGGATGCTGTATGTACACGTCGATCGTTGCCTACTTCCACGTCCTAGGCAAAACCACATCTACCTCAAAAAGCAAGAAGTAAATCCACGGTCTCCTACCGGAAAGTATAACACAAGCTTTATTTTCGTTCAATTAATTAATTTTTAACAGTTTTGTGCATAGGTTGCAACTGTGTATTCAAGAGTATGACGAGACAACAAAGACGCCAGTTTTTACCAGTTATTCTTTCATGTTTTTGTTAAAATGTTTATGCATCTTTCTTTCATTGTTTCGGAGCGCTAACATTTAAATCGAAAGATCTAATCCAATTTTGTCAACCTCATGAGTGACAAGGTGTCGAACAGAGAGACAACAATTGCCATCGCTATTTTAAATGCGATTTCCATTTCTGCATCTCTATGCGTTTTTGATTCAAGTGATAAAATTTGAAAAGGAAATGTAAATTTCCTTTCTTAACATGATTAAACTCCCTTCACTGGAATATTTAATAAAATTTCTATACTTCTTTTCCATCTCTATCCACGGTATCATCTAAGAAAGAAAGCCCGTGTCTGTTTTTGTTCGTTTTCATGAATATTATATGCTAGTAACTTCGACCTGTATCGCATGTGTAATAAGCAGCATGTGATTGAAACTGTTCGTTTATTGTTATTAATGTACTTAAAAATGTGCGCGACTCCCATATCCATTTTCTTCAAGAAATGAATTTAAATATGCAGAATAGCGAACGTCGCGTTGAACAACAAATCTACTAATTGCCAAAGCAGTTCAATCCCTGGAGAAACGAAGTCATGGGAGAAGGAAAAAAAATTTAAAGGAAATGTTCGTTTCTTCCCAAGTGACTTTTCAATTCTACTAACGTAACAAATGAAGAATAAATTAAATCAAAGAATTAAAGTATGCAGAAACTTTTCTCTCTTCTGCATATTTTAAGTCTACAATCATTGCAACAACACATTACCTATCGATTTAGATGCGAAACTCAGCTTTTAATGTACGGTCTGTTATAAAACTAATGAGACTGGGCGTGGAAGAGCTGAACGTCCGAAAATGGCCATTAATGAATTTTGACTCCTTCTAAATAGTGTAAGTAAATCTTTCTTTTGTCTACGCCGCTATTCGAACCAACGGATCTTTCAACTCCAGAATGACCGCTTTACCGGTGAATGGACTCGTTCTGGGCCATATGGCGACTCTCAATCGCCACTCGAGCTGGGTAAACCTCCAGTATAAGTAACTTCTACCCGCCATGTGAGTAGCCGTGAATGTATTCTTAGAGTTGAACTACTGGTTATACTGGGTCGACACTAAGCAGTTCTGAATGGCGCGAAATGCTTAGTGCCGGAATCTCAATTTCTGCAGTGTTTAGCAGTAACTCTCAGCATTCACCGTTGGTGTTAATTTGAAATAAGCGTCCGTTAAATTGTTGTAAAAGTCTCGTTTTTAAAAAATATATACATTGCATAAATATAAGTGATATTTATACACTGTATAAATGGGGGACAATACAAAATACGATGGGGCATAAGAATTTTAGAACGGCTTAGGTGGGGTACAGCATCGAAAAAGGTTGGGAAACACTGCCCTAGACTGATAAGGTTACATCCCGGGAGAGGTATTGGCTTGATCGCTACCAATTCAGGAGTAAGTGAGTTATCATGCTTAATGGCAAAACACATGACACAAGAATTATGAGTAAATAAATGTAGGAGTAGAGCAATGCGCAGCTAATAAAAGATGTAAGGTGCTGGTGTACGAATTCAGCATGTTTCTTCGTGTTAAAAGTTAAAGGAGGGGAGGGGAAAAGGGTAGATGAATTAGTAGATTAACAGTTGTAGTGATAAGGTACGTGATAAAGTGAGGACCGTGAGGAATTTTACATTTGATGTACAGGATGTAATTAAACTTTAATGGGGTAGCCGGGTTTCCAGATTGGTTTCTCTCTGATTGATATCGTCGTTTCATTGGTGACTACCTATTGGATGTGAATTTTAAAGTATTTGTTTCAATAAATTAATTAAACTAGAAGTTGGAGAATTCAGAAAAAAAGGCAGGAGACAAACATTTACTTATGTTAATAATGAAATTATTGTTCGGCATTATTTGTTTCAGAATTTATCTGATGGCAGAGTTCTATTGAGAAGTATTACAACACTCTACTTCCTGTGATTACATCAGGATATTATCGAATTTCCCTTGTGTAAAACGAGCATTATTGCAAAGTCCATGGTCACGAATGAACAGAGAGATGAAAAACGATTGGTTTATATATTTAAGGAAGTGTGTGAAGAAAAGTTGTCGACGCCGAGATTCGAACCCGGATGGTTTAGCTCCGGAGAAACAGCTTTCCTATTTAAGCTACGCCAACGTTCATCCGGGAAGCTTATTTTGAAGTCTTTTTTGGGTGGACATTACAAGTGGTTGGCAATAACTAGGACATTTTGACGGGGGTTTTATGGGAGTGACAAATGTGAGGCAAGATTCTTCTCTAAGAATGTATAAA
>JJRW01S0001422.1:181646-192379 GCA_001188405.1 Loxosceles reclusa
ACATCTGCACCGCTGTGCTAGGTAGCTAGTTTTACAGCTGGGCTAGGTAGTACAACGTCAAGAAAGTCTGCTATGAAGCTAGCCTCATACTAAGACCAGACACGTATCCCATCTTGGAACATTGACTATGTACAGCCACTTTACTACTGAAGGTCACAGAGTGGTGTGAATGTGAACTCTAGCACCGGAGGAAGATTTGCCCTCAACGTCCAGCATCAGCCAGTCTCGGTCTTGAGTACTTACTTTCAAACACGTTGGGCCTGTCGTCTGAAAGTCTGTGGGGAAATGGCGTTCGCTATGAAATACGTTAAATCTACATCTTTTAAATTTTAGATGAGAAATTCGTTTGAAGTCCTCCTTCTAGGACCATTGCAAGAAATTTCGGTACCCCACATGAAGACGTGCACTCAGGAGTTTCGTCCTGAAGGTGATGAAGACACTTCCTTTAAAAATAAAATGTATTCGACACTTTAGCCGCACTGGGACGAAAACAAAGGTGAAATGCTTAACAATAGTTTTTCAAATGTTCACATCCAAAAGTGGTGGTGGTTACACTAACGACGATGGCAGTATCAAAGGCAAAATGATGGCGCCATTTGGAAATTCCAGATGATATTTTTGTACAATCAAAACATGCCCCAGTGTTACGATATTTCCAGCAATATCAAACTCCTTCCTGCACTCTCTGATCTTATTTTTTTGTTAGTTCCTAAACTTTGTGGATCTCGCCCTTCCCCTAGGCGCTTTCTTTAAAATGTTAAACACTTAGATTCCTGCTCCTTGTAAAATAAAAGCTACAGCTCTGATTTAAACGATGGTGGACCGATGTTTCGCAAATCTAATAATCGTTTTGTACTTGAAAGGCACAAACACGGACACAACGTTCTTCCACAGCAACTGAAAATTAATCCTAGTTATTTTGCACTTGGAGCCAAGTTACGGAGACCTCAGGTACTTATGTGATTAATTTCTAATCTGCTCTAATTCATACAAATTGCAGTATTTCATAATATCAAATAATTTATCACCATTTCGAAACCAAAAATTATCCGTACATACATATTTTTTTATATATTAACAACTTGTAAAATCATGTTTTGCTTACCCATATAAATTAGAAGCATATTGCAAAACACTGTAATGAAACACTTTTGTAATATTAATTACATTACATGAAGCTGTTTTCTGAATTACGATTTTATCGCGATTTCCATGTTAAATAGCATTGCCCAATTGTTCCCCAAATAGAAGAAATTTATTTACAATGCTATTAAAAGTTTATACCTTACGTTTCATTGGGAGGGGGGCAAGATAGCTACACTTACCTCGCTCCCCCTTCCGTATAACGTGGTCATTGCTTTTACGTAAAAAGTCTTGTGGTAACCTACGAACTTTGTCATTATTTGATCATTCTGTGCTCGTGAAAGCCACGACGTGGTCCCTCTGAAGCTTCTGGCCCACCTTATCTGCGTGTGTTGCGAGCCCTTAAGCCGGCCTACTCTGCACAAGCGTCCTAACGCTGGTTGTAAAATATATTCGAATTACAGAAGTATTTTCGGGGTCAAGGGTTACTGATTCTCCCGTGCACTTTTATTTGCTAGTGTCTCTTGTACGTATCTCCATTTTTCTCATGGAAAAGAACCAAACATTCGCCACAAATATGCAACTGCATGTAAATTTGAAGCCCACATTGCTGAAACGATGAGAAAACGGAAAGAAAGAGTTATGTCTTCAGAGACGAAACTACGACAAAAACGAATTTCATAAATGAGGGTCATAACGAATAAATCAGGGAAGATCAGAGTTCGGGTATTTATATTTGTATATAAACACTCCGTGTGCTTTAATTCCAGTGTACTTTGTTTTTCATCATGCTGTATGGTATTTATTTGACGAGGGAACTCCATTCCGTAACTTATGCAATGTATTGTAAACAAGGGAATTATTTCTCCCAAATCTTGGATTTTTCTGACGAGGATAGTCATGTTGACGTTTATAGAATGGTTAACTGGGTACATCGAGGGTAGGTCCTCATGTTGGTTTTATTTCCCAGTTGATTAATATTATGTATGTAACGATGGAAAAGGTTTCTTCAATTTTATGGATTTTGAAGCGTGGTCAATCATGGGGGGCTTTTGCTGTAGCTTACTTTTTTCTTGTATTTGTATTTAACACTTTCGTTTTGGAACATATTTTGTGCAGTAGCGTATTCACAAGTTATACGAGTCTTCAAACTGCTACCATTACCATGTTCTCCTTCGCGCCGAATACTATGAAAATACTACTACTAACTTTCTGTTCCGAATTCGAGGATTTACAGCAACATGTCTGCTTCTCGAAGACAGCAAAGAAGTTCTAGTTTTGGATGTTTCCAGAACCACGGATTAAGTACAAATGAAGGTAAGAAACATAACTGAAAAATGATGGGTAATCCATAAGCAATTTGCGGAAGTAGGTGATAAGCAAAGTGAGCGGAAAAGATAGAGAATAGAGCGCAGAACATGCATATTTTATCCTCTTCGTCGAATTCTGGTTTGTTCTGTTCATTTTTTTTTTTTCAATATTCTCTTTCCTTTCGCCATTAAGTTGTAGTTAGTTCTTTTGTTTTCCATGAATCTTGTTTTCCGTAAGGGATCATTCTTTTGGGAGCGACGTGCCATTTAGTGTTTCGTACTTGCTTTGTGTTTGGCACAGCATGTTCTTGTGCCATTAATGCTAATTAACCAACCAATCCACGGGTCTAGCACAGCAAATAATGATTTCTAGGTTTTCTCATCAACAACCAGTCGTGTTTTTTTTTATTTGATGTTAGTTTCAAAATTGTATCTTGCATATAATTTCCTGTACATTTTGAATTTCATACTCTGAAAAAAAATTCGCTTTGAAAGAGCACTGCAGTTTTCCTTGTTTCCCGTCATTCTTTCAAGACATTCATATTAACTCGTAAAAATTTCACAACAAAAACATTATTGTTCTCGACCCTTCCCCTCCTCCCGGTGAGAATTTTTTAATACAATTTTCTAATATTCAATCTTTTTAACTCTGAGTTTAATCTATTCAGTGGAAGATAAAAGAATACATCAATAGCAGTTTTGAAATTTTCCTATTGAAACAAAAAACAAAAAAAAAACATTCGATCATTTATAAATCGCACGCCTCAGAAGTTCTCCGTCATATTCCCACCGACTTCATCTTGAATGAGCTTTTTAACTTCGTGATTGATTATTACATTATGAGAACAGAATCGCGTACCCCGCCTTTTAGTTCTTTTTGTTAGTTCGTTTAGTTCACAACGATGAGAGTTCAGCACGACATTTTGTCATAAGCTTTAACCGACTCCCATTCCAAAGCAGTAGCGAACCGAGCAAATTTCCATCATCAATCAAAAAATCTCAAATTTAAATCACTTTAGGACTTTGTAATACGATAGAATCTTCAGGATCAAATGTTCTTCTCTCCGGTAAGAACAGAAAACCAATGAGACACTTTAAGAAAGTGGAATTTTCTTATTTCTGGTCCGTTGCTGTAAACGGGAAAATTCTTTAGGACAGGCAAATAGCTGGATATAAATTGCCATTACGTTATTGTTACTGTACTAAACTCCATTTAATGAGATTGCTTAAGCGAATTTACTGTTTAACATTTAAGGAATTTATTAATGTTGGTGATAAATACATTAAATTTTCCATTCTATTATAGAAATGAATAGTTGCACCAATATGAATTTGATATTATGTAAGGCCACTAAAGTGCTGCAGTGGTACCTGTGACGGGCTATTGCGCTGAGGACCGCCGGTTCGAGTCCCTGGCGACATGGGTTTGTATGTTTGTGTTCGTCTTCAGCTTGTTCATGTCCATCTCTTGTCTGGCACAGCAGGATTTTGATAGGTCCTTGAGCAATAAGGAAAAACATCATGGTCATTATTTATTATTATGTATAAGTAAAGATACACAAACCTCTCCAAAGGCAAACGTTGGTGTTTTTGGCAGTGTATGTCAAGCGAGAACTCTAATTTCCTTTTCGACTCGCGATTTGATTGTTTGTGTGATTCCAGCTCGTCTATCAATTCCCTTGTAGTAGGAAGGTGACCGTCGTGAGACAGATTAGTTTTACCTTATTGATGATGGGTGCAACTCTTTTTGAACCTGTCTGGCCGGCGTGTTTACCTCTGGAGCTGTGACCAGGGGTGGTCTGCCACTATGTTAATTGGTCGGCTACTTTTTTTTGCTTTTCCAGAAATATGTAGCTTGTCTTCTTTGACCAGGGATAGCCTGGCGAGGGGGTATCCCCCATTTGGCTGTCCTGCTCCTCGATAAAGGGCACAGTCGCACTCTGTCCATCTTTCTCGTTTTCGTGAAAGCAATTCCTCGGTCTGGGATCCACCAAGGTAGCTCTCACCCCTCTCCCCGAGTTTGGAAACCTCCTGTACTGTCGTCATGTCAGTCTCCAAACTTATTTCAAGTAACGAAGCCTCTACTTAACAATTAGTGACACTCCTGAATAGGTCTGACATGCAAGTTCTCAGGCTCACCAGTTTGTGAATACGGGGAGTGACGTGGCGGCCACGAGGTACTCGAGCCATCGAGTGTTGTGCTTTAAAACATTGAGTTTGGCACAGCATGAGCTTTAAAAGCCATTGTGCCATTAACATCTAAAGAAACAAGCAACTGACATGCAAATTAGTGTCTCGTACTTAAACAGGTGGATCTCCCTGTAATAATCGGCAGAGTGGACAGTGGCACCAGGTAAAAATTTGTCCGTCGATATTTGAGACCGAGTAGTTCAAATATTGCAGTATGGTGTAACATAAAAAAAGATGGCGCTAACGTGATGCCTTGTGCAAAATTGACCGGGAGTATCAAGGTTATTATGGCACTGCCCGAGATCGATGTCGGTGTGGTTGCCCTCGTAAGACGTCTGCTCAGCAGGATCGTCGTTTGCAAGAATTTGTAAAGAGGACAGCTAAATGTGGAATGGAGCATTCTGACTCACACGTAAATATGCTATAAAACACTGAGCAGTCGTTTGCAAAAAAAAGAACGAAACATCTCTTGGTTACTCTTGATTAAGAAACGCAGTAAAAATACACGCCCACCACAATCGGCAAAATAGTGAATAAACCGGATCGTTGAATAGAAAACATTTTAGCATCTGTGAGCGCGTCCTACAGGTTCAATACCTGGTGAAATTATTCTATTATTGTTACTAAGTTGTCGCATAAGTATAATTTAAAAAGTATATACCAAGCTGTCTGTGGAAAATAATTTCGGAATTCGAGTCCACTCAAAATGTGGAACAGTCAAAGAACAGAAAATGTGTCTGAGTTTGCCATGCAGAACGTTCAAAAATCTTATTTGTGCCACTGGTGTAGTTGGCTTGATCGGGTGCAAACCGATAGACCCCCGTTTCGATCCCTGGCGGAAAGAGACAAACCTTTAGTACTTATCTCTGATCGCGAAGAACAGCTTCAATACCTGGTAAAATTTTTTTCACAATGTCCGTAATGTGACAAAAATAATGGAAATACGTAAAAATTACGAAAAACCCGTAATAGCTAGCAGAGTGAATCTTTATTTATGGTTGCGGTTTCCAAGGAGAAAGATTTAAAGCGACACTTGGTAATTTTGCAAATGAGAGCATTCTTGCAAATCCTTTGTGAAATGTGATTGGCAAATGGGCGAAACTGAGCTGCCAAACTGTGATAAAAGCGATATGAACATTAATTGTTAATTCATCTCTCTGCTCAATGGCAAATAAGCCTTTGGAAAACCGCATGTTATCTTTTTGATTGTCGGCAATTCTCACGACAGATTTCTGTGTTAAAAAGAATAAATATGAACAGCGACTCGGACTCGAACCTGTGGCCCGAGCATCAAGGTTGCCTATACACTTACCACTGTTTGATACCGAAATCGCCGTATATTCAACTTCAACAGAACGTAAGGTGTTTTAAAGTTACGCAAGGGAATTTCTCCTCGCATTTGCGGTTTTGTGGTCATGCACTTTAATAGGTTTTGCGATTTATATGCAAGTGTAAAATGTGTCGTGGTCGATTTGGCTATCAACAAGCCATATGTCATTAGTAATATTGAGGTATAAGGCGAGAGAGACGCATATGTGATATAATGATGACGTCGAACTGATAACGTGATGGATTACCAATGAGTTATTTATGGCCACAGCTCCGTTTCGTGTTGTCGACATGATAGATTGTCACGCTAAATACCGTATGAATTAATCATGCGACGCCATGTGGACTAAAGATTCGAAGTCATCTCGTGTTCGCTGATTTCGATTTATATAGCTGTCAGATTTTCTTACGAACAACTTTTTTTTAATATAGCATAAAAATCTTTTTAATTTGTTAATATACTAATGGAACGTTCCGCTTTTCCTTTACGGCACCTTTATCTGCTTCTTAAAATCAGACAGACTGTTATCTGTAGAGTTTGAATTAACAGAAGTAACGAGAGAAAATCTCCTGGTAAATAAATGTTCCGTAGTACCAGATTTGTACTTCTTTTTATCCTATGTGAAACTTCACGAATTCGAACTTATTCTTTAAGTCAAGGCAAAATGAAAACGCCACAGTTATGAAGTGTGGGAGGCAGGAAGCGCAATAGTAAAACCACTTTTATAGCATAGATAAAAATATGCAGCTAAACTCTCGTTAAACGGTTGTCTCAAAATACAAAAGTCAGCTGCAGGCAAGACTACCATGGCCATCACACAAAAAAATCTATAAAATTGCAGAAATCTCTTCCGTTGTTACATGCATTATATTAATCAACAATCAAAAGTTTTTCCCTTTATTTAAGTAAAACATGCACACACACAATATTGTATTTGTTATATTGCTGAGTTATATACGAGGTAATGCCTGAAAACAGGTACTCTCATCACACTCTGTATATTGAATCGAGGATTGTTGAATTCCTGAACAATGTCAGAAATGGAATGTCCCATGCGACTAGCTCCAACTAGCATCCGCGTTCAAAGTGGGTCAAGTTCTCATCGTGTAGCCATAATCACTTTACACAACGTTTCACAGGACTCGATACCGTACAACCGAAAGAACTGATAACGCACTGCTCTTTTATGCGTATTTTACGCTACTCTACCGCCACCTGGATATTTGAATATTACTATCCCATGACTTTGGCACTTCAGTATATGTAGCGTACAGGCAAAATCTCGCGTTCTTTGATATCTAGAAGGTGTACGTACGTAAGTGAAATCCGAAAAAAACTGCTGCATTTTTTTAAACATCCCCCTGAAATTTCTACTTATTATAATCATTTCCGGCAAGTCAAATGACGTAATGATCTTCGCATTCTGTTCACAACAGTTCACTGTTGCTCTTGTTCCCTTCCACTGGAACAGTTTGAGTGTCGTGTGGCAAAAACTGCTTGGAAGAAGAAAAGAGTTGGACTTTGTGTGTTGGAGACATAACAAAGTGGAGTCAAAGCAATAATTCGTCTCTAACACGCAGCAGCATGCAAAAGCGAATTCTTCCCGAGTCTGGTTTTGTGTGGCGATTTTGGCAATGAATGGGACTGCGGGAGAAGCATTTAAAATTGGTGTTCTTGAAATGAGTTCTCCAGTTGAAAACTTTGATTCTTTACAAAAAATTTAGACTCCGATTAGTTTTGTACTCACAATAGTTAAATTTACGCTTTTAGTGGCATTTATTATTACTTCACTATACCACTGTCTCCATTAAAATATAAGTAAATTCATATATGTATAATTTGATATTCAGTATATTCGTTGCAAATTGCATTAAATATCCGTAGACAAGCCTAAAGTATCACATCATTATGGTGGAAAATCGCATGGACTTTGTCTTTATGTGGCTTTTAACTTTACAATTCTTCTCAACGAACAAATTTTAATTTGAAACTTTTTGGCGAGCTCGGGGAGTGACGTGGCATCTCCGCGGTTCCAGAGATAGTTATTAGTTCGTACTTAGTTTGTGTTTGGCACAGCATGAGCTTAGAAGTTCTTGTTCCATTATATTCTAATTAACCAACCAATCTTAATTTCAGAATTCCTTTTTGTTGTGTGTCCATGAGTCAACTACAAATGACAAAAGTATGTACTCGTTGATGACTCCTGTAATATTTCATGTAAGTTTCAAACGTAGTGAAATATTACAGAAGTTTATTAAATTAACAGAAATACTTACTGTTGCTAGAGAGCAGTTTTTAATAAGAATTTTTTAGTAACTTGTTTGCATCCATCTGGGTATTTCAGATACTAAGCTCAATTCAGCCTGAAGATATTCGTGAGAGACATACCTAATGATACGATCATGAAATTTACAATTCTACCTGTAAAATATATCCAAACTCTGCCAGTGGCGTTGGAGGGACAAAGCCTGACCCGATCTTTCATTGAAGATATTACCAAGTACTAATATCTTAGTCTAGGAATGCGCGCGCGGGTATTTTGAGTGCCTGCTGTACCTCAAACTCTGCAAACCACAACTTGACGTATTTTTTTCATTGGATTATTCGCATGAATTCTCCGGAGTTACTAGGAAACAAAATTTGCCACTTTCGGTGCAGGTGATCCTCAACGATGATTTTATACTTCGCATGCCACAAGAGCTGATAAGTTTCAATCATTGTTCTGAACAGTGGCATAACAATGACAGGTAATTGAGGTTTATGAAAATGATTGAAGCACTTGAATTAAGTGTTCCATGATCATATCATGGGCTGAAGCTGAAGCCTGTGATATGGTCATGAAAATCGAGCGATTAGATATGCTTTAAGTGGAGTATACATAATAGGCGTTAACAAAAGCACAGGATGTTATCCAATATGTGGGCCGCATGAGAGGATGTGCAGCACGATCATGATATTAGCAGCACCAGTGTCAGTTGTAGATGTTAGGTGATAGATATGTATGTCAGGTCTTTATGATTGCTGAAAAAAATATCATGTATTCATCGATATGCATCTCATAGGAGGTTTAGTAACTAAAATGGCATAAATAGGAATAGTAGGCATAACAAAATCGTATGGAAGACGAACTATCTATCAAAAATAATACGGTGTTGTCTCTAAATGCGTAAATTGTGAATGTCATAAGAATATATCAAATAGTAATAGATGAATCTTGGCGCGGTTTGTTCATTTAAAACTACAAGACCACAGCAATGCATACTGGCAAAGTGGGGGGGCCACAATGAAATCTTTAACGAAAACGGTGTGAGAGCTTTTGATGACTTACTATTTCCTTTGCCGAAGTTTTCTACACTTCACTATAATTTCATGACAATTTCTGTCTATTCCGATTTAATATCTCGTATGACCTTCAAAATTTGGAAGTTTATGGGCAATGCTGCACGTTTTTCTATGGGTAGTTTCAAACTTCCCTACAGTTACACCTACAATTTTTGCCGTTCTGCTTACTGACTTGCTGCTGCAAAACCCACATTATGATTATGCTTTTCTTCAAATCTGACATTATCGACACGTTTTCTTTTCACATTTGGATACACAGGAATACTGCCCGGATATCGTAGATGAAGTCGGTACATCCTGTATTCGTTGAACTCATGCATGCCTGATCAACAAGTGGGAATGCATACTGCTGAAAGATTGTAACCAACGTCTTTTACTGGAATCAGCGAAGAAGCTTGACTAATCGAACCGTTTGCTCATCTAGCGAAACATCAAGAAGCGGTGTCATCGTAGCAAACTCCTTTACGTATCTCATACCGTCGTGAGACAGGTTAGTTTTACCCTACTGACGCGTAAAACACTCATTGTTTGACCCTGTCTGTCAGACTTCTTATACGCCTGGAGCTGTAGGCAGGGGTGGATCTGCGTATATTTATATGGGTTGGCTACTTTTCTGGCTTGCCCAAAAATACTATGTAGTGTATTCTTTGGCCTAGGATAGCCTGGTGAGAGGGCCCCACGTGGCTGTTCTAGCACTTCAAAGGGACAGTCAGGACTTTGCTTACCTTTCTCCTTGGCAAGAGCAGTGCCTCGGTCATGGCAGCCGACCGAGGCAACTCCCCTCGAGGAGGGTCCGTCACAAAAGCTGGTCCGTAGACGCGACGGATATCAGACTCAGAAGTATCTGTCTGCGTTTTCTGTCCCTGCGTTCCATTAGACTTAAGTGAACCTCTGTCCGAATACTGCGGTTCGCAGATGGTGTGAAAGTCATCCCCTCGGGAAATCTTTTGAGAGCGAAGGAGGGGCCGCTGCCTCCGGGCCTTGGGTCGTGTCACTCAAAACATGAGATACGTAAAGTTACACATCCTTCGTGTGATTTTCGTAAAACACATATTGTGTCATAACTTCAGTTATAATCGGTGTTCCAATTGTGATGAACCACAGTGCTTGTCTCATTATTATGCTACATGTCCTAAATTATCTAAGTTGGTTTTATTCATATACTAATCACTGATATATGTTAAGCTAAACTCGCGTTCGTATTGTGAAATTCTGAAGTGGTATCAACATGGGTATCCAGAAATTTGTTGCTCCTCACGAACTCGCCTTTTGGTAGGTACGAAGATTGACGTGGTGTTCCTGAGGTACCCGAGCTACATTGTGTTCCGTTATCACCTTGTATTTGGCACAGTATGGCCTTCACAGGTTTTCTTACAGGCTCTTTGCAGGTTCTTTTCTTACAGGCTCTCTGCAGGTTCTTTTCTTACAGGCTCTCTGCAGGTTCTTTTCTTACAGGCTCTCTGCAGGTTCTTTTCTTA
>JJRW01S0001428.1:123021-133466 GCA_001188405.1 Loxosceles reclusa
AATCGAATTAAGTTCTTTGGGAACTTTTAAAAGGACTCTAAAAGGGCGTTTTATTCCCAGTTGAAAAATTTACTTAACTTAGCTGTCAATGAATTCTTGACTTTAGATCGTCGGAAGTATAAGTCGGAGTTGTCACACAAGGGCACAGCAGTGCTTACTTACGTTTCAGACATCATCAGTTTCGGGACTTGAGTAGACAGCAGTCAGGTAACAAGAAACCTCCTTCAGATCTCGTAGTTATCCTCTTTGTTTCGACTACAGTATTTCACTTCTTATACGGAGCGCTGTTTAGCCTGTTTTGGCTTGATTACGTCTTTTTGTGACGTAGGAACAAACTTTCTTCTTCTTCGTGAGGAGCATATAATAATGTTAATAGTTATGTTAAGGTTCGAGGTGTTAGTTTAGTTTTACATTATAGCATAACCGAGGTTATTCCAGAATGAATGCTCAAGAAAAGTAAAACTTCGTACTAAAGAAATTTCAAAGTGGCTGAGGCGGCATTAAGGATTCGTTTGATGGCATTGTGGTTTGGTACGTGTGCATCAAAGTCTGAAATTTCAAATTGGATATGAGTTTACCGTATATTATCTTTCACATGAAAAGCAGTGTTCTGTATTGAATGAAAAGTGTAAATGGTAATACTTCCCGTATAGAGGAAGAGCGACACTGTTTCCTCTGCTAAGAATGAGAAGAACACAACGCACATGACTTCCTATTTGGCGGTGATTAAATTTTGTGAGTGCTAAGAAAATGGATCAGATGTTTCTCTACGGATTCCACCTATTCTTTGCATCGTTTTTACTAATAATATTCTTTTTGAATGACTATGAATGACATCTAAATGTTGCTGAATGATGACATGTGCAATATTATGAGTAGACGTAGAGAAGTAACTTAAGTTCATTTAAACATGTGCTTGTTTTATATAAATACAGTTTACATTGTGTGGTTCTTCCCAAAGTACTATAGATAATAAGCTACCCAGAACCAGTCGGCCTAGCTCAATTTGTAGAATTATCATTCCGGAGCTCAGGGATCTGAGGTTGAAATCCCGGCATCGAAAATGGGTGACTACTTATAACATCCGAAAGAAATAAAACAATGGGAGTAAAAGTCCGTGACTACAATAAACATAAACTATTCCATATATATATAAGGAAGATTAATTGGTCTCGTTTCTACGTCAGAAGCTAGCATTCCATGAACCACTGACGAGTTTCTTTCTTTGTACATCTTGTCCTAAAGTAAATCCATAGCTTGTAAGTTTCCCCTTTCAAATTAAGCTGCCCAGATACCTGGTAAAGCGTTCATTGCAGTAGATGGCAGATCCGTTGGTTCGAATCCCGGCGTCGACGAAAGGGCAGTTCCTTATGGCGCCCGAACATATCTACTCACACTAGTGGCCAAGAACCCAACCGTTAGGTGTACCAATAGAGGTCAGGTAGTTTTCCTGACCTTTCTCTCTCTCAAGTGGGGAGGATGTAAGGTTCTCCCAAAAAAAGGCTTCGAAATTAAGCTGCTCAATTACCTGTCGGCGTAGCTTAATCGGTAAATTAGTCACTCTAGTAGATGACAAATCCGTTAGTTCGAATCCCGGCGTCGACTAAACTTGTAAAGAGCAGTTCCTTTACAAGATATGAAACTTAATACTCGCATAGAAACTACTTTCAATCATCATCAAGCTATTCGTTTCGTAATGCACGGTTGGAATCGAACCCAAAGCATAGCATATGGAGCAGATGATTTTATAAGACCTACGTCCATTTCTGTTTTACCACAGGATGTGGACCACCACACTATCTTTACTTCTGACTACAAACCTCCAGATACTAATGATATAACGTTATCGCAGTCTCCACAACTGTGATACAATATATTGATAGAACCCATTTTTGCTAATGCTCATAAGGATTTGAGACAGATGCAGTTGTGTGTTCCAGCAGGCCTGTAAATAAAAGCTATTAATGGCAGTTTTAATTTGGCTCCAAATTATTTGACATTCAAGTAATAAAGGTTGCGAGGTCCCAACACAAAAACTGTGCTAATGCGAGCCTCTCTCACAGCGCCATTGTTCAAGGTATTTGTGGGTATATTCTGTAAGGAACTGAAATCAAATTATAAAACTCAATTCCGACGAAAAATTTATGTCTCAGAGCGATGTGGTTCCTTCGCTATCAATTTACATAAGAACATTCCCGACGGTCTAGAAACTTTTCCACAGACATATTTAAAATCTGCACAATTCACTAAAAATGAAAAAAACTTTTATATTACAACAGCAGTGGAAACAGATTTCGCTAAAGAAATGTTTGTGCTACTGATTTCATCCAATATATTGACTATTAAATGCACAACACTATACGAAAAATAATGAGTTTTTGTTGATAAATCGTTTCTATATTTCTCCCTCCCCCACGAAAATTGCAGACCCAAATACTCAAAATCGGGAAAACAAACCACAGTCGCAAATCTGCAGTTGCTGCGGGTGAAAAAATCGTCTATAATGGAACGTCATTTAAAAACAAATTGTAAACAGAACCTGTGGATCTCCGACCTACAAACTATACAAGCATATCGTTCACCTGCTGTTACCTCTTGTAGCATCCACAGATTGCACTGTGTCGATGTCCCATGAATTTGTCTATAGCATTTTGGGACTCCGTATCGGGATGAAAGAGCGAATGGTCTCATTTTATGTTAAATCACCTTTCACTCCCATCCCCCACAGCTCTGAATCGTTTGCGGAAGGATGCATCAGAGGACCAAGTTAAATTCAGAAAAAAATCTGTGAATTGATGGGAGTGTGTCTGGGTGAGACTGTTTTAACCTTCGAAGGTATCATCTATTGTCAACTTTAAGGTACATTTATGAGTTCTCCCGCGTCCAACTTCTGCATGGAGGTCATTTGAGCTCGAAATGCTAAGTTGTTGTAGATTTACTTTCAAAATGTAGAAACGGTAGGTTGATGATACCTTCGTCGTTCTACTGTCTAACAACCTGACCGATATCCACAACTTCTTGAACCGTCTGAATTAAGTTAGCTTTGGGTACTGAGGGCAATGATAGCTTACCATTCCTGGATGACTTTGTCAGACAAGGCAGCGCCTTATGCTTCGCTACATCTGTATACCGCAAACCAACCCAGACTAAGAAGTATTTAGATTTCAGGTCACACCATCCGACTTACCACAAAGTATGTGGCATAAGTAAATTATATCACCCAATGCGGTGAATACAAACTTGCGAAACAAGAGGTTCGATATGTCAACAGGTCCCTCAGGCAAAATGGCAACCATAAATGGTTTGTCACGAGGAACAGCTGCACTTCTGGCTCCTCTCAATCTCGGGACGTAGAGATGGAAGTGAAAGTTAAAGTCGTCCTGCCAAGTGTTGAGTGCGTTTCTGAGACTATATCGCAAATACTTTGCCTGGTCGGCATTAAAACCTTTCACAAACCATGCTTGGCCCTTCACGGTGTGGCCATGCACGCGAAAGATAAGATCCCTACTGGTGAATCGTCGGGAATCGTCTACCGGAATACTTGTGAAGGCAGCGACAAAGTTTACATCCGGGATACCAAAAGAGTGGTCTTTGTACGGCTTAAAGAACTGTACAACAGACCCAAGTTCCAGCCCGCGGAACATGCAGTGACTGCATGGCACGAACAGGTGTTTGAATCCAACGAAGTCATTGGCAAAAACATCTCTAACAGGAGCAGTACAATGCTTCTGGAATGTGTTAATCTTGCAAAGAGTAGGAAAAACCAGCGAACAGATCCAATCAACTCTCGAGCTCTTACAGTCACCTCACTCGAGGTCACAAGACCAAACACTAACATTCTCTATGAGTTTCCTCCGACAAGGAATTCCCAGTATACATTAACTTGGGTTTCTCCCTCGGGTTAGTCCATGATCACACTGTCACAATAGAAATACATAAAAGACATATAAAATGTCCATATAAATATTTTAGCGTATTTTGTGCCATGCATTCCCAGTAAGGGAACAGATAGAGATTGATTATAAAGACAAGATGGAAATGATAGATAAAGTGGTATTAAGATGTTAGAAGAAGACCACATGAGCACCTTACTATACCCCAACAAACGCGGCTCGAGTGACATGTGTTTAGAAGCCTGAGGAACGCTTTAATTTAAACGTCTTGAAGAAACCAGACGGCGATTTCAGAAACTTTGCCGACGAGTGAAAATGAAGGAACATCAAAATCTATTCACCAGATAGGCAGTGAATGCGTCAAAAGAGAGCCGGTCACATTCCCAGATAAACGTAATGAAGCAAGATCGGATATGGACAATTACAGACTTGAGGCAAAGGGATGTATGGAAGATCGCCCCCGCACCTGGCTGGTGAAGTCAGAAGTGATCCTTTGTCACTAGTTTAGGAAAACCGTAGAATAGCGAATTTCATCGGTATACTTTGATGAGATCACCGTGACCGTAGAAATGAAGAAAACCACGCCGTCAAAAAGTAAAACACCCCCTAAGGTAGAGGGTTACAGATAGATACGAAAGGGAACAGACGACAGTGAGTCAGAAAATAGCGTTAGAACAGCCAGTTGTACCAGTGGCAGTGCGTCAGTATTAGTAGAGCCGTAGTCGTGGACAGTGATCTGCAGATCGTCCTCATTAGATATAACTGGAGTAATAATCGCGGTCAAAATCTAAACAGAAAAAACCAGGGAGCAGGGTGAAAATGTGAGTTTCAGAATTAGCACTCTTCAAGCGATTCGAAAATTGAGAGTTTCAATTGAGAAACGGTTTGGAAAAGGTAGAGGTGAGGGAAAACTTCGCTTCAACTGCAGGTCACCCACTCACTTTGCAAGGAAAAAAAAGCGAAAGAAAGCGGAAAATATTAAGGTGCGAAGTAGGCAGTTTTGCAGTTCGGGTAAGACCGCAAGAGGCACAAGGGGACCGTAAAAGGCAGAAGGACAAGATTGTACAGATCGAGGGAACCTGGGCGTGTACCCAGGTGAAATTCAGTATGATGAAGGAATTAGGTGTTAATTTTCGAGAAGTATTGTTGGACAGGGATAAGATCGGTTGAGTGATGATGAGACTGAAATGATATGCAAAATAACACCGAGAAAGAATTTTGTTTGTCCGAGGAAGGATTATTAATAAATTGTCGTAAGGGAGAGGAGAGCTCGATGAGAAAATGGAAGCTCACTGAAGTATGCAAACAGAGATTTTGCGCCTAGCGCATGTGGTTAGTGATAGCATTTTGAGACTCAAGAGAGTATTCATAGACTTCGTCAGTTTTTCTACTGGCTTGGAGACTGGGCAGATATCAGGAATTATGTTCACGAGTGTGAAAAATGCACAGCAGAGTGGTCCCTATTTGTAAACAATGTTGAGAAACGTCACTAGGTCACAAGGTCTTTATTGCTTACGGAGTACCATAGTAAATAGAAAAATATACAACCTCATGATTTGTCATTTACAGATGTATGGTAAATATGCGGTATAATGAATACAAGAAAATTCTCCTAAAGGTTACAAAATAAAAATTACAGTAGTACAGAGGAAATTGAATGATAAATACAAGGTTGCTTCGACTTAAATCTGCGTATGTTTGTTTTACTGTCCCGTGAAGTTCGGTTTGACAGTTCATTATTGCCGTAAATATCTCGGCTATGCTAGGCAATGTTTGATTATAGATTATATGAATCTTGAGCTATAAAATAAAAAAGAAAAGACTATATACATATATAGAAAGTGTGGAGAGTATTTAAATTATTTGAGTCTCCGTTGGGCAATGTAACGTGCTGCCCTCTATAGTCTGTTATTGTAACAATTAGTCGTCTGCTATGTCAACAAACCTGTCCTTGGAAGTAGCAGACGTCTCCTATCGCCTGCTCTATCATTGGTCTTTACGGCCGCTCTATTGGACAGTCCTGTTTAGGTGGCTGGGAGGCTGGCAAGCATTGTTTATACTCTGTCTGTGTTGATGTTCTGATTAGACTGTTGATTATGCAGAACGTATATGGGTGTTTTAATCCAAGATTGTGTATCGTGCGAGTAGTCGTTTAAATAGCGTATAATTGGATTTACGTGCACATTGGCCTTTTGGAAAAATTTAACTGCATGTTTGGCGATAACATCATTGATGGGTTGTATTTTTAAATCTGTGTGTAGCATCTGATTTCTGATCAACCAAGGCGCTCTTGTGATTCTTCTAAGATAGAAGTTTTGTGTAGTCTGCATTTTCTTAATATGTGTATTCGCAGAGTGTCTCCATACGCTGCTCGCATATAATAGTGACGATCGGACAATTGTTTTGTATATTAGAACCTTGTTTGCCTGGTCCATTCTTTCCGATGAATTTGGCTAAGATTCTGTGATTCTCTCTGGCTTTTTTAACTTTTTCTCAATGTGTTTACTAAAGGTTAGCTACTTATCCAGTGTTACTCCTAAATAGTTAATTTCGTCTTTCCACGGAATTTGTTTATTAAAATTTTTTAGATTTGAGTTGATTGTAAGAAACGTGTACGATTCGCCTACGAAATATTAATGGAGGAAGAGAGAAGTTTGAGATTCGCTCAAATCAGAGAAGATGCATTGAGATCTATTGCAGTTTGGGAGGAAGATCCCAACAGGTACAGGAGAGGGAATTGATTGGGACACCCCATCATACTGGTATATCGCAGACAGAAGCGAGACGTTCGCTTTCAAACATTAGGGAGCAGGAGTTGTTTGCTAACAATATCCAAGTTCGAAAAAGACGTAGATGAAGTAGAGGTAGAAAGGCCAATCGAGGACGAAAATGAGAACGTAAAAATGTTGGACTTCTCAGAACTGCTGAAGAGAGTGAGATTTGTAAGAAATTTCAAGATGCACCCCCTACCACGGGATAACTTTCTATGTTGCATCGGATTGCAGAGAGTATCGCCCAAACTCTTATAAGTTCTATTAAGGCGGAGACGGAAAATGTAGTTGTGTAAGAGAATATTTATGTTACCGTCCTACAATGACACTTACTGCTATGTTACAATTATTACTTTGTCATTGCTTCGTTACAATTATTACTTTGTTATTGTCCTACAATGGTGTGCATGTGAATTTTTAAGGTTGGTGAACAAGGGTATTAGGTATTTTAGAACGTGCGGGAAGAAAAGGCAAAATAACGTATTTAAGCTTTCGTGTAACAAAAGCAGGAAAGATGGTGAAATCGAGGGATGCGTAAAATGTACAGCGCTGAGAGGAGCCCCCTCCCCATAGGCACATATAGTAAGCTAATACTCATTGACACAGGGAGGCGAGAGATTCCAAAATTGTCCAGAGCCCGTCCCATTCAGAACACTGCTTGGCGAGAAAAGGTCGGGCGATAAAGAGTGAAAGACAGAGGATTAACGCTTCCTCATTGAGAAAAGGTAAAAACTGATAACTTAAGCCCATAGAGAGTGAAAAGGCAACACAATGGCACACATGATTTGGTTAAGGTTGAGTCAAAAGAAAGAGGAAAAGAAACGTAGTCACGAACGTACAAAATCAGAGATCAGTCAATGAAAAGAGCCTGAATTAGTTTTTACGTTAGAAGTAAATGTAAAATGTATGGTGTTGAAGACATTTGCAGCATAACGCCGTGTTATTGACACGTAATGCAAAGAAAAATTTTTCTCGACGCCGAGATTCCAAGCTACGGATCTGCCATCCTCAGAGCTCCAGAGAAGCCGCTTTAACCGATTAAGCTACGCCGACGCTGTAATTCATTGCTTATTTTGAAGTCTTTTGTGGGTGGACATTACATCCTTCCCCACATGAGAGAAAGATCAGAGTATCGACCTGACCTCGAGTGGTGGACCTAACGATTGGGTCCTTGGCTACTATTGTGTGTCGCTATGTCCTGGCGCCATTTGTAAAGAAAAACTTTACTTTTTGTCGACGGCTGGATTCGAACCTGCAGATCGGCCATCCCCAAAGAGGCCGCTTTAACCGATTAAGCCACTCCGACTTTGTGATTCCGGGCTTATTTTGAAGTATTTTGTAGGTGGATATTACAGTAACATAGAGAAATTATTGTGATTAAGACCAAAGGTCATATAATCGTCGTGATGTCTGCTTAATGATTTATGCTTAGAGTAGTAGTAGTATAAACGAATTCTCATCATGTGAAAACCGAGCATAGCAAGGTAATTATTTTGGTACGAATTACTAAATTGAACGCCCAAGAAACGAGAAATGAGATGTTTTACTATTGTGTTTCAATTAATGGCACTATGCTTGGCATTATAAATGTGGTTGTGGTAATAATATAAAAATAATTGGGGTGATAGTAGCCATCAAGACGAACACTATTTACTATGGAACCTAGTGCAGCATTCCATTGAGTGCATGTAAAACGCAAAGTAAAATGTTCACGTTGAACTTCCAACAGTGAAAAACAGGAGAATGAACGGAATCACATGCTGCATGATCCCATGCAGACCAAATAAAGAATCAAGGTAGATGCTCAAGGTTGAGACCAAAGATTACCGTTTCACAAATCACACCGGTGAATTGAGGATGCGACGTTCTTGAACAACGTGTGCTTCTACTAGCTTTCTATTGAATCTTGAAGGCCCAATCAGCTGCAAATGGCGGTGCTGCTTCGTTTCACTGGATATCTGCATCCGGCAAATGCTTGACGGTTATACTTTGAAGGCTTTCACGGCCAGAGTCATCAACAAACATAGAAACTACGGGGTCAGTGCCGCGTCATTTGGAGTTCACAGTTCTAGCGTTTCGACGTGATTGCACACATCTCCTTCTCTCTCTCTCTCAGCCTTTCATTTACAGTTCCCTGAAGAAGATGTGTGCAATCACGTCGAAACATTGGAACCGTGAACTCCAAATGACGCGCATTCCGATCCAGAGGTTACTATGTTTCTTGACGGTTATGTTCTGTATACATGATACGTCCCCGGCAGGACTGAATTGACGTAAGGAATGACGCTTTGTGCTTGTTGAAAGTGTTTCGCCGTGAGAATATTCTAACCTTCTGGACGGAATACGGTCCTTGATTTTACTGTAAATGTTGTTCTTACTGATCGGTACTGTAACGAGGAAGTAAAAAGAATTGCGAAGGTCTGTGTATCACTAGCACCATCTGTTGATGCTCCGAGTTGAAAGCTGAAGGACGAGGAAAAACGTTGCTTAATTGCATTTGCGCGGTGGGTAGTAAAAGACAACAGAGGGAAAATACTGGAATTCTCGTGACGCTTGTAGCAGATACAGCAGGCCTTCGAAAAGGACGAACGTAGTAGTTAGAGAGAGATCTATGAGTGATATTTGAGAGAGGTTTCCAGAAAGGTATACCAGCGAGGTTTAAGAGAAGTTTTCCCATCGAGTTTACGAAGCGATTTTGGAGCATTTGTGCGGTGAGTCTTGCTTGCTGTGTAAACAGTGGAAGATCTCCTCCTGTGTGGTTGTTGTGTCACCGCTCGATATCGATAATTTGGTCATATTACGTACTGGATGTTCAGAGCTGTTTCTCCATTAACGTCTTACTCGGTTAGTGAAATAAACTGTTTTGTTTTGTTGTTCTTTTGCGTTGGCCAGCGGCATAAATTTTCTTTACTTGTTAGAATTTGCTGTGGAGATTAACAGAGTAGATAAGTAGATTTAATTATCGGCGCAGTAAAATGCAATTAGCACTGCAGTTATTTTTTATTTTTAGTTGCGTATAATTTTAACCGGCGTTATAAATATTTGTATAAGCGTTTATTAAATGTCTGTTATTCACGTTGGTATAAGCTTTAGAGAGTGCCGACTTGCTCTTGTAAATTTGCCATTTTTAATTGTCCGGTATTAAAAATTTGTATTCATTGTAACTTTCATTTTACGAAAAAAAAGTATATCTTAGGTTACTGAGTATCGTTGCAAACCTGTACATCTCTAAGTAACTTCAAGTACTGGATATTTTGCATTACATTTTCTTATTCTTAAACACCATTTTGTATTTTTAAATTTTGACATCAAATCCTTCTTTGAGTTTGTTTTATTTCAGTTTTGATTATCACCCAGACAAATTTATTTCGTTTATTTATATAGATTGTAAAGAATGGCTTTACTTGTTGCCGACGCCGGGAATCGAACCCGGAACGTTCTACTCCGGAGAGCCGATTTAACCCGTTAAGCTACTTCAACAGAGGATTTCTGTGCTTATTTTTAAGTCTTTTGTGGGTGGGCCTTACACCCTCCCCACTTGAAAGAGCGGTCAGAATATCTACCTGACCTCGAGTGGGGGACCTAACGGTTGGGTCCTTGGCCACTAGTGTGAGTCGCTTACTTCGGGCGCCATTTGTAAAGAATGGCTTTACCGGTTGTCGACGCCGGGAATCGAACCCGGAACGTTCTACTCCGGAGAGCCGCTTTAACCCGTTAAGCTACGTCGACAGAGGATTTCTGTGCTTATTTTTAAGTCTTTCTTTTGTGGGTGGGCATTACA
>JJRW01S0001440.1:50305-63547 GCA_001188405.1 Loxosceles reclusa
AGAGAAAAAACAAAGGATTCTTACTACGGAAGTAAGCAAACATCGGGATAAAGAACCAACTGTTACACCACTTGCTTATGCTATACTACGTAAAGATAGTATAGCTGTTGAGAAAATGTTAAGAGTAGCTAAAGAAACCGATACTCTGAAAGACATTCTTGACGCAACAACAACTATAAAATATCCAGATGGTCATGAAGAAACTTGCACATCACTTGCTTATGCTATACTACGTAAAGATAGTATAGCTGTTGAGAAAATGTTAAGAGTAGCCAAAGAAAACGATATTCTGAAAGACATTCTTAACACAACAATAACTATAAAACATCAAAATAATCAAGAAGTAACTGATAAAGTACTTGCCGCATTACATGATCGCAAAGTTATTCAAGAAATTTTAGACATAGCTAGAGAAAATGATATTCTGAAAGACATTCTTAATGCAGCAATAACCATAAAATATCAAGATAGTGAAGAAAAAATCTACACACCACTTACTTATGCAATATCATGTCAAAGCAACGAAGTTGTCAATACAACAAGAGCTATCAATCAAGATGGTCAGGAAAAAACTCACATCCCATTTCCTACCCTTGATAAAAGAGAAACTGAATTAAAATTAAAAGAAAAAAGACAAAAGACAAAGAGATGAGGGATTAAATTTTAACAATGGTAGTAGTGACAAAAATGTTGAAATAAAAGTTAATGGGGATATCTTGTTGCAGCATAGTAGTGGAATTGAAAATGAAATAAATCATACTGCTGTACGTAATGATGTAAGGGGGGTAAAGCTTCCAATAGAAAGTAGAGTAAATGTTAAAGCACAGAATATAAATGCAACGATTGTAACTTTCGTGATACTTAAAACAGTTGTAACTTCTGTGGCACTTGAGTTGAGAGCTGGTAAAATAACATGTGTACTGTCAAAACCCCCCACTAAATTGAAAGAAGTAGCTATAACATGTTTTCAAGGTCTTACCTATATTTGTGAAACTTAATTTGTATGTGCTAAACAAGATGCTGATTAGTTTTATAGCTAACCCAAGAAAGGTTTCTCTATGTCATACCGCCGCGGCGCTAACATGTAGCAACTGTTCTCCCTCGTCATACCGTCACGGTATCTCATCCGCTAACAAGTAGCGGGATGACGATTGTCGTTTAGCCATAAATATTAAGAAATTTACCAAACGAAAAAAAAGGCAAAAGAAGCCCCATGGTTAACTAGTTATTTATATGTACTTCAAAATATTGGCGTTTTTTTATTCTAAACGCTTAATAACCGCGATTCAGCTGCTTTTAAATGCAACTAACCTAAATTATAAACGTTAAGAAATTTACTGAGCGGAAAAAAAGGCAAAGAAACCCTAGGGTAGCTAGTATTCAAATTCTCCCTTGTCTATTTGACGTCTTTTGCTGTCTTAAACGCTTTATAAGCGCGTTTCAGCTTATATAGGTAGAAACCTAAAAGTTTTATAAAGACATGAGGTGCACATAGTGCAAAAAATTAAGCATGATTTACGCCAAATACATTAAGTTTTTTTGTCATTAATCCACTGCAGAGATTGCGAAGATAAATAAATAGCTTCACTTTCATGATAAGGGGGCTGGCGAAGTTTGTCAAGCAAGTTTTTTCGTTTCTATGTTGTCAGCTACCTGAATATTGATCATACGGTTTCCATCTGTTATATATAATCTTTTTGAATACGAAGAAAACTGATGAATGAGTATGATATTACGGTTATAGGTAGCGGTCCTGGTGGTTATATAGCAGCAGTTAGGGCGGCACAGCTTGGGTTTAAAACTGCAATTGTAGAAAAAGAAAAAAATTTAGGCGGTATATGCTTAAATTGGGGATGTATACCAACAAAATCACTACTTAGAGCATCTGAAATTTATAGGCTAATAAAAAGATCAAAAGAGTTCGGTATAGAAGTAAAGGGAGCGAGTTTTGATATACAATCAATAGTGAAATACTCAAGAAACGTTGTTGATAAATTGTCAAGCGGTGTTGCATATTTGATGAAAAAAAATAACATCAAAGTTCATCAAGGCTTTGGTAAACTTGCA
The DNA here is from genome assembly GCA_001188405.1 of Loxosceles reclusa. Lineage (NCBI taxonomy): Eukaryota > Metazoa > Arthropoda > Arachnida > Araneae > Sicariidae > Loxosceles > Loxosceles reclusa. The sequence goes on from JJRW01S0001440.1 coordinate 52,373, forward strand.
GGCAATAGTACTATAAAAGTTGCTGGCGATAAGGAAGAACAAGAAATTGTTTCCAAGCATATCATTTTAGCAACAGGAGTGAGGGCACGGAATCTGCCTGGAATAGAGGCAGATGGAGATTTAATATGGAATGTGCAGCATGCTATGATGCCGGGCAAATTACCAAAATCACTACTAATCATAGGATCTGGTGCAATTGGAATAGAGTTTGCAAGTTTTTATAGTACTTTGGGGGTTGATGTAACAATCATAGAGATAAAGAGCACTATTTTGCCGCTGGAGGATAAAGACATTTCAGATTTAGCACAAGAAATATTCACAAAACAGGGGATAAAAATATATACAAACAGTAGCGTAAAAGCTCTTACTAAAAGTAAAGACTCTGCTCAAGTGCTACTAAGTAGTGGTGAGAGCAAAGAATTTGATAGGGTGATTGTTGCGGTTGGAATTCAAGCAAATATTGAAAATATAGGTTTAGAAAATACAAAAATTAAATTAAGCCCTTCTGGCTTTATTGAAACGAATGAATGGTATGAAACTAGTGAATCAAATGTGTATGCAATAGGTGATGTAGCTGGCCCACCATGTTTAGCACATAAAGCGAGCCATGAAGCTGTGATCTGCGTTGAAAAGATTGCTGGTAAAAGTGCTCATGCGTTAAAAAAAGAATGCATACCAAATTGCACTTATTCTCATCCACAAATAGCGAGCATCGGCCTTACTGAGGAACAGGCAATAAAAGGTGGGTATGATGTAAAAATAGGAAAATTTCACTCTAACTTTAATGGTAAGTCTATTGCACTCAGTGAAACTGAAGGGTTAGTGAAAACAATTATAGACAAAAAGACAGGCGAACTTCTAGGTAGCCACATGATAGGTGCAGAAGTAACGGAGTTAATTAGCAATTTTGCTCTTGCAAAGCAACTAGAAGGAACAGACTTCGACATAAAATCTACGATTTTTCCTCATCCAACCATTTCAGAGATGATACACGAATCAGTGCTTGCTGCAGATGTTAAATAGTTGAACTAACGTTCCATTGTTTTAGAGTTGTCAATGTCTTGGGTAGCAGTTTGATTAGGCGCTTTAGTTTCAATAGATTGATTACCACCAGCATCAGAATTCTGTAACTCTTCTTTCAATCCCTTAGCTGCTTTTTTGACTTCAAGCTTTGCCTTTGGATGAAGATCTTCTGGGCCTTTTCCTTTAGTATCCAAATCTTGTTGTAGATTAGTGCTTTTCATTTTATTATGCTGCTCGTGCTCAGGTAGGTCAACAACCGAATTGAAAAGAATTTTTATTATATTTTTTAGCAGTTCTAAAAAACCTCCGCTTCTTCCTTTTCTTTGTTCTTGAGATTTATTTTTCTCATTAGGTTCTTTTTTACTATTACTTTTAGGCATTTTTAACTCAACTATCATAAAGCTTAATAAAATTCTACGTGCAAATTATTAAATAACAGTTAACAATCTAGATTTACAGATGGATATTATTTTAGCAACAGGTGGCACAGGTGGGCATATCTTTCCGGCCATAGCCTTAGCAAAAGCACTAAAGACACAAGGATACAATTGCATATTATTCACTGATAAAAAAACAAATAAAAATATCGACATAGAAAGCTATATTTTACCATTACGTAGACCAAGCGGCAACAAATTTAAGTTTTTCCTTTTATTAATGTATAGTTGTGTGCTAGCAATATATAAAATCAGAAAATTGAAGCCAAGATTAGTAATTGGTTTTGGTAGCTATGCTTCTTTTCCAACTCTTCTTGCAGCAAGGGTTCTTTCTATACCTATAATTTTACATGAACAAAATACAGTTTTAGGAAGAGTAAATAGATTCTTTTTCAAGAGTGCAAAATTAATTGCAACCAGCTTTCCGGAAACTAAATATGCAGAAGGTAATAAATGTATTTTTACAGGAAATTTTATTAATATAAAAGCACAGAGCCATTCTAGCACTGAGAAAGCCCTAAACATATTAGTCATAGCAGGTAGCCAAGGTGCAAATTTTTTTGATGATGTAGTAAGCAGCGTAATTTGTAATTTGCCTATTAAAATGAAAAAGAAAATTAGAGTGACGCAGCAATGTACGAAGAAAAATGTAAACAAGGTCAAGAGTCTATACAAAAGTGAAAAGATCGATTGTGAATTGAGTGAATTTTTTGATGATATGGAAAATAGATTGGCCAATGCTCACTTGGTAATTAGCAGAGCAGGAGCAACTTCAATAGCAGAGATCACTCTTGCTAGGCGCGCTGCTATATACATTCCCTACCCTGACTCAAAAGATAATCACCAATTTTATAACGCAAAATATATTGAAGATTCGGGAGCAGCTGTAATAGTTGAGCAGAACAGTGAAGCAAAAAAAAATCTAACAGAGGTACTATTTGATCTATTAAATAATTCTCAAAAATTGCGTGATATGACCAATAATACAAAAAAAACAGGGATAAAGAATGGAACTACTGAGTTTGTTAAGGTAATTGTTCACAGGTTTAGTTGATGGCTGCTTGCTTTTTCTTCAAACACATCCCAAAGGTCTTTTTCTAGTGATATATTATATAATTTATTGATATAAACTACTCCCGTGGGTGAAGTTGTGTTAATTTCGAGCAGAAAGTCATCTATAATATCAATACCAACAAATATTAGCCCCCTTTTCTTTAATTCAGGACCAATTTTGTTACATATTTCATTGTCTCTATCGTTCATTTGAGTGGGCTCAAAACTTGCTCCAAGTCGCATGTTTGTTCTGATCTCTCCACTGATTTTTGGAACTCGTTTCATTACTCCAATTGGTTGACCATAAAGTAGCAATATTCTTTTATCTTTATCTATGTTTTTACAAAATGATTGTGCAATCACAGGGCATTCGTATTTTGCTGTCATGAGATCCACTACTACTTGAATACTATTCTCATCTCGTATTCTTATTACATCATTTCCGCCATAGCTATACAATGGCTTCAGAATAATATCTTGATAGTTGTAGTAGAAATCTCTAATCATCGATATATTTTCAGTGATCAAAGTCGGCGGAATTAGCTCTGGAAATAATGAAGTTATCAATTTTTCAGGACAATTTCTTATTTCTGTTGGATTATTAATTACCAATGCGCTGGTTTTTTCTAAGATATAGGTTGTTGTAATGTAGCACATATCAAAGGGTGGATCCTGTCTGATAAATATGATGTCCATTTCATTCAAGTTGATTGCTACATCCTCTTTAGAGATAAAACTAAAATCATCAACGCTGACTTTCTGAGCAAGAGCAATTGGATGGTTTAGCTTTAGTGCTAAATTGTTAGGAGCATAGACAAAAACTTCGTGCTTCCTCCTTTGTGCTTCCTTTATTAGCACGAATGTAGTGTCAGTTTCAAAATTTATATTTTCATCCATCTGAAAGGCAACTTTCATTTATATTCTCTACCTATTGTCACAATTGTACAAATGTTATCATTTGAAGGCGATTTTTGCCTAATGGCGTAATTTACTGTACTTATATCGTACATAACTTACAACTTGTTTTACTCCCTTTACTTTTCTTGCAATTGATATTACAGCTTTTAATTCCGCTTTATTTTGGGCTATACCCATCAAATAAACAACTCTATCAACCGTATTAACGCTATAATTAATTGATTTAATATTTCTTTTCCCCAGAAGTCTTGTTCTTATTTCCGCTGTTATCATGCCATCTACAGTAGTGTCTAGCATGGAAGCCATTTGAATTGGTATTACTCTTATTTCATTTATCACTTCTTTAATTTCTTTTTGCTGCCAAGCTATTTTTTCTGCTGTAAGTTGTTTTTCAGGAGTGTCAACACTTCCAATGAGCAATACTCTTCCTTCACTTACTTTAACTTTTATGGATGAAAATAGCCCATGTTTTAAGAGCCCCTTATTAATTCTGATGACCATAGTCGTATCATCAATGATATTTCCCAAGGATTTGTCCTGCATTGTTATTGCTGTTGCTGTCGCTGTAGCCACCACACCACCTATTATAAGGGTTGTGCAACCACTTTGTGTAATCAAAAAAATTGCAAGTAAGAAACTTGTTATTAATCTCATTATTGATTTTCAGGATTTAGAGCTTTCATTAAGAAATGTTAATAAGCTTTTTTGATTGTGTAAATACTATAAATTAAGTAAGACTTTAAACCTTGAATATTTTTAATGGAATACCTATAATATGATACTGAAAATTTCTTGCGGATATGGCGGAATTGGTAGACGTGCCAGGTTTAGGTCCTGGTGAGCTTGCTCGTGGGGGTTCAAGTCCCTCTATCCGCACTTTAAAGTCATGTAACTTAGGTTTTAAGGGAAAATTTATAATCACTAAATACACTTTTGTTTGTATAAAAACCTGTTCTTAAGGATTGTGTTTAACTTAAATTCTGGTAAAATGACTCTATTAAGATATGAATTAAAATGTTAATAAATGAATTGTGATGTCTAATAATATACCTCAAAATACAGTCGAAGTAAGTAGCGTATATACCTACAAAGAGCTTAGTATAGATAAACTAAAGTATGAGTATGAAATCACAGTTGGTAGTGATTATATAAAACAAAAGGTAAATTCCAGGTTGCAAGAGATAGCAGAAAATGCAAAATCACCTGGATTTAGGGCTGGAAAGATGCCCTATGACCTTGTTGTTGCAAATTATAAAAACGAAGCTTTGGAATATGTGATAAATAATACAATTGATTATTGCTCAAGTGATTTGATGAAAAAAATTGAAGTCAAGTCTCACATTTATCCTAAGGTTGATGTTATATCATTACCAGATCTGGGCAAAGAAAATGAGGAGGGCAATTTTGTATACAGGCTATCTTTTGAGTCGATGCCTGAAGTACCAATGATAGATCTTGACAAAATAAACTTAAAGAAAATTGAAGCAAAAATTGAAGAGGAAGATATAAAAGAATTTATTGATTCTATTAAAACAAAGTTCCCCAATTTCGCCTCTGTTGATGATGCTTCTTATCAAGCGAAAGATGGGGATAAATTGATAATTGATTTTGAAGGGCGGATTAGGAATAAGCTCTTTCAGGGTGGAAGTAGCAAAAATTTTGCCGTTAATTTAGGGTCTGGCACATTTATTAATGGTTTTGAAGATCAATTAACTGGTATGAAAAAGGGAGAAACAAAGGACTTTAAGTTGAAATTTTCTGAAAATTACCAAGCCATTTCCCTTGCAGGACAGGAAGCTGATTTTTCTGTGCGAGTTAATGAGATTCAAATTGCCAAAGATTTTGAAAATGATGATGAAATAGCTAAGAGTATTGGTTTTAAAGATTATTCTTTGCTAATAAGTCATGCAAAAAAAATGATTGGTGATCAGTGCACCGAAATGAGAAATCTCTTAATTAAAAAGGAGCTATTTGATTATTTGGATGCTAATTATAGTTTTGATTTACCCACAGACATAGTAAAACAGGAGCAACAAAGAATGGAAGGAGAACTGGGTGCTCAAAATGATTCTTGTAAAGAAGCTGAAAAACGTGTAAAGCTTGCTATGTTATTTATGAAATTTAGTGCAGAAAATAAAATATCATTAACTCAAAATGATGTTTTGAATGTTATTGTAAATCAATATGTCAGTAAGGATGTACCGTTTGACAGAGTACTTAAGCACTTTGAATCAAATAAACAATTTCAAGAATTAGTTAGAGGGCAAGCGCTTGAGTATAAAGTGACAGATTATATAATAGAAAAAGTTAGTAAAGAAGAGCAGATTATTTCTGTGAAAGAATTAAAGGAATTGTTTGGTAATATTTAATAGGAAAAGGTATGACTCTTATACCAATTGTAGTTGAACAAACTAGTCGCGGTGAGCGCGCTTATGACATATATTCAAGACTAGTGAAAGAAAGAATAATTTTCGTAACAGGTCCTATTGAGGACAACATGGCCAGTGTAATAGTAGCACAGCTTTTATTTTTAGAATCAGAAAATCCCGATAAAGACATTTGTATGTATATTAACTCACCAGGTGGTGTTGTAACTGCTGGTTTGTCGATCTACGATACAATGCAGTATATAAATCCAGATGTTTCAACCTTGTGTATAGGTCAAGCTGCATCTATGGGTTCTTTATTGCTTGCAGCTGGTGCGAAAGGTAAGCGCTACTCTCTACCTCATTCAAGAATTATGATACATCAGCCATCAGGTGGTTATCATGGTCAAGCAACTGATATAGAAATACATGCTAATGAAATTTTGCGAGTTAAGAAAAAACTAAATCAAATTTATGAAAAACATACTGGAAATTCACTGAAGAAAATTGAAGGAATGATGGAAAGAGATAAATTCATGGATCCTGAAGAAGCAAGGAAAATTGGCTTAATTGACAGGGTGATAGCTGAGCGTACAGATATTGAAATTGAAAATATTAAAGTTAAACAAAAGGTGGTTTAATGGATAAGAATAATGATTTACACTACTGTTCTTTTTGCAACAAGGCGCAAGATGAAGTAGATAAATTGATTACTAACTCCTCGGATGGTTTAAAGGTGTTTATTTGTAATGAGTGCATAGAATTATCCCATAAAGCAATAAGTCAAAAGAAAGATAGATCTTTTAATCCAGATCGTATATCTGATATGAAGCTATTACTAAAGAAACCTGAGGATATAAAAAATTTTCTCAGCAAGCATGTTGTAGGTCAAGAACACGCGCAACACGTTTTATCTGTAGCTATGTATAACCATTGTCAATCCATGGTACAATTTCATGCCATAAGTGATATTGAAATCGAGAAGTCAAATATAATGCTTATTGGTCCCACTGGTTCTGGTAAGACTTTGCTAGCCAAAACACTTGCTAAAGTTTCAGATGTGCCATTTGCTATGGCTGATGCAACAACTTTAACTGAGGCAGGTTATGTGGGTGATGATGTAGAAAGCGTGTTGTCGCGTTTATTACAAGCTGCAAATTATGACGTTGCAAAAGCACAGCGTGGTATAGTGTTTATAGATGAAATAGACAAGATTACAAGAAAATCTGAAAGCACTTCAATAACCCGTGACGTTTCAGGTGAAGGGGTCCAGCAAGCTCTGCTTAAGATTATGGAGGGTACAGTTGCTTATGTTCCGCCACAAGGAGGGCGAAAACACCCACAACAAGAGTTTATACAGGTGGATACTAGTAACATACTATTTATTTGTGGAGGAGCTTTTGAAGGCCTCGATAAGATTATTGAAGCGAGAAAAAAGGGAACGTCAGTTGGCTTTGGAGCAGATATAAGTCAGTCTAAAGAGCAAAAGAAAAAGAATGCTTTACATGATGTTCAACCTGAAGATTTAATCAAATTCGGTTTAATACCCGAATTTGTAGGGCGGGTTCCAATAACTGCTGTTTTAGATGAGTTGGATCATGAAGATTTAATACATGTGTTGACAGAGCCAAGGAATGCACTAATAAAACAGTACAAAGCGTTGCTTGCATTTAGCAAAGTAAACCTTGAGTTTTCAGATGAAGCAATATCAGCTATTGCTAAAAAGGCTATAAGCTATAAAACAGGTGCAAGAATGTTACGTGCTATCTTGGAGTCACTTTTGCTTGACGTTATGTATACAGCTGGAAACGGAGATTTTGAAGGTAGCACTATAGTAATCACTAAGAAAATGGTAGAATTAGGAAAAGCAACGGTTAATCATAATAATAATGGCAATGTTATAACGGTTAATGATTAATTTGAGGCATATATTATGAACATTGAACGTGCTGTGAGCTCTAGTTTTACTGCATTGCCAGTATTACCTTTAAGAGATGTAGTAATTTTTCCAAATATAATGGTGCCTTTATTCATAGGTAGAGAAAAATCTGTTAATGCACTAGAATATGCAACAAGTAGTAGTCACCAAAATGAGATTTTTCTTGTAGCACAGAAAGATGGCTCTGTTGATAATCCGGAGCCAGAAGATCTTTATGAAGTAGGTGTGTTAGCAAACATTATACAACCATTAATAAAATTGCCTGACAATGCAGTAAAAGTTATAATCCGGGGGATAAGAAGGGGAAAAGTTGTAGAATATATTAGCTCTCATGCTTTATTACAAGCCAGGGTAGAGTTAGGCAATCATTATAAGGAAGATGAAGACAATATTGATTTAGAAGCTTTAAGGCGATCTGTTATAGACACGTTCAATAGCTGGTGTAAGCTAAACAAGAAAAATCAGCCTGAAGTTGCCATTAACCCCATTGATCAAATCAAAGGAGTTGATCAACTTGTAGATACGGTAGCTTCACATTTAAATATAAAAGTATCGGATAAACAAAGCATACTTGAGGCTTATGACCCAAAAGAGCGTTTAAAAAAAGCTTTTGCTTTTATTGAGAGAGAAATAAGTATTTTGAACGCACAAAACTGTTTATATAAGACAATTAAATCGCAAGTTGAAAGCACTCAGAAAATTTACTACCTTAACGAGCAATTGAAAGCTATACAGAAAGAATTAGGCGAATTTGAGAATGGTGATGAAGGGAATATACTCAATAAATTTGAAAAAAAGATAAATGAAACAAAGCTTTCTCAGGAAGCAAGAGAGAAAGCTATAACTGATTTGAAGAGATACAAGAAAATGAATCCCATTTCTCCTGAAGCTACAGTTATATCTAGTTACTTGCATTGGTTACTTGATTTGCCGTGGGGAAAGTACAAAGATGCAAAAATTAACTTAAATGCAGCTAAAAAAATCTTAGATGAAAATCATTATGGCATAGAGAAAGTAAAAGATAGAATAATAGAATTTTTAGCAGTATTAAAAAGAGTAAAAGAGATAAAAGGTCCTATACTTTGCTTGGTTGGACCGCCAGGTGTTGGTAAAACTTCTTTAGCTAAGTCTATGGCAGGAGCAGTAGGAAGAGATTTTGTTCGCATAGCTCTTGGTGGTGTGCGTGACGAGTCCGAGATACGAGGGCATAGGAAAACTTATATTGGCTCAATGCCTGGTAAAATTATTCAACATATGAAAAAAGCTAATTCATGCAACCCGCTTTTTCTGCTTGATGAAATAGATAAGATGGGTTCTGATTCGCGTGGCGATCCTGCATCTGCACTACTTGAGGTTTTAGATACTGAGCACAATAAACACTTTACGGATCATTACTTGGAAGTTGAGTTTGATCTTTCAAGTGTAATGTTTGTAGCTACGGCAAACAGCTTAAATTTGCCACATCCTTTGCGTGATAGGATGGAAATTATACAATTGTCCGGGTATACTGAAGATGAAAAAATCAGTATTGCTACACACCACCTTATTCCAAAGTTAAAGAAGGAGCATGGTTTGCATCAGAAGGAGTGGAGCATAACTAATGAGGCGCTATATGAATTGATACGCTTATATACACGTGAGAGTGGTGTGCGGAGTATGGAAAGGGAGCTTGCAAAGCTCATGAGAAAGGCAGTTAAAGAAATATTGACTGATAAAAATAAGAAAATATCCGTAGGGGTTGACAATTTACAAGATTATTTAGGGGTACGTAAATATACCTTTGGTATTGCAGAAAATGAGAGTTTAGTGGGAGTAGTAACTGGGCTCGCCTATACTGAAACAGGTGGTGATATTTTGATGATAGAATCAGTACTAATTCCAGGCAAGGGAGAAATAAAATACACAGGAAAGCTTGGAGAGGTTATGCAAGAATCTATAAAAGCTGCGTATAGTTATATTCGATCAAATTGCTTATTTTTTGGTATAAAGCCCGAAAAATTCCAAAATAATGATATACATTTGCATGTACCTGAGGGTGCTGTACCAAAAGATGGCCCTTCTGCTGGCGGCGCGGTATGTACGTCTATTGTTTCTCTTATGACAAATATACCAGTTAACAAAAATGTTGCTATGACAGGCGAAGTGACATTGCGTGGTAGAGTTTTAGCTATTGGGGGCTTGAGAGAAAAATTGCTTGCGGCACTCAGAGGATCAATCAAAACTGTGATTATACCAAGTGAAAATGAGAAAGATATGCAAGAGATTCCTGCAAGCATCAAAGAGGGGATCAACGTAGTTTTTGCTAAGAATATTGATGAAGTTATGAAAGTTGCTTTAATGCACCCTACTACTCCAATTGATGGTGATGATAATCAAAATAGTGTGCCTTCCTCTATAGAAAATAAAGATGATACTTTTCCTATGTCGGAAACATTGAAGCATTAGATTAAGAAGATATTATACAATCTCCATTTCTCTTTTGTCTGGCAAAAATCCACCAACTTGTGCATCCCACAGAGTTTTATACATTCCACTTTTATCGAGCAATGCTTGGTGCGTGCCGTCTTCTATAATCTTACCCTGGTCAAACACTAAAATACGATCCATATGTAAAAGTGTAGACAAGCGATGGGCTATTACTATTGCAGTTGTGAAGTTGCTTCATCTAGAATTAATATAGGGGCATCTTTTAAAATAGCTCTGGCAATTGCGATGCGTTGCCTTTGTCCTCCTGAAAGTTTTACACCTCTTTTGCCAACGAGTGACTCATAACCCTGGGGTAATTTTGAAATAAATTCATGGGCATGCGCACGTTTGGCAGCCTCTACCACTTCATCATCACTAGCATCTGCTTTGCCGTAGCGAATGTTTTCCATCAGAGTCCTATGAAAAAGCGATGGATCTTGTGGAATCATTCCAATACTTTTGTGTAGAGAATCCTGGCTTACATTACGAATATCTTGTCCGTCAATTGAAATTTTTCCAGATTGTACGTCATAAAGCCTAAGAATCAGGTTTACAAATGTTGATTTACCAGCACCTGAATAACCAACAAGTCCTACCTTTTGACTAGACTTAATTATTATGGATTTGTTTTCAAATATTGGTTCTGCACCTTTATAATGAAAATGAACTTTATCAAATTTGATTTCACCTTTTTGCACGATCAAAGGTTGAGCGTCTGATCTATCATTGATTTCTGGATTAATCACTAAAGATGATAGACTTTGTTTGCATTTTCCAATTGCTTGGTTGAACTCATCAACACGTGACATCGTATACCACATCATGTGTCCTATAGCTAACCAAGAAAGGTTTACCTAGATTACGAAATGGGTTAGAATGGCATAATAAATAATTAGAAGGAAAATGATGCCAAGCCCATATAGTGAGGATCTGAGAGACCGTGTTCTCAAAGCAGTAAGTGAAAAAACAATGA
>JJRW01S0001440.1:68199-80656 GCA_001188405.1 Loxosceles reclusa
AAAATATATGGCAAACTCAAAATTTAGCATAACTTTCAACAACGAAATTTCAGAGTGTCTTGCTGGACTAGCTAAAATAAGAAATAAGTCCATTAAAGAACTAACAGAGAAGCTAATACAAGAAGCAATTGAAAATGAGGAAGATAAAATACTAATTGAGCGTGCTGCTAAACGTAATGTTTCAGGTGTAAAGAAAATTAGAAGTGAGGATGTAGACTGGAATACAATATTATCTTCATAGAAAGCGTTCTTGAGAAAGACCTTCCAGCTCTTCCAAAAACAATAAGATTAAGGATCATAAATGCGATAAATAAGCGCCTTACAATTGATCCCATTAACCTTGGTGAGCCATTATATTACAGATTTAAAGGACAAAGAAGATTAAGGGTAGGTGATTATCGTGTTATCTATTCCGTAAATATTATAAAATATGAAGTGGTTATCACAGAGATAGGACACAGAAAAGATATTTATAAGTAAGTACATCATATAAACATTAAATATATTTTTACTCCTTCCTGATTCATTTTCTACCTTAGGTGGCTTCGCTCAGCTCAAAAAAAAAGCTCATTCTTTTTGCTACCCCTTATTGTGCCTGCCATTTAACTACTGTGTAGAGATTGCTCTCAAACATAATGTTCGTACGTTAGTATATCCTTCCTGTGACACCAATTGATATAATTCTACCACAAATTCAATTTTTTAGGAGGCACATATGAATTTCAACATCTTTCAAAGAAAAAAAAGCGCAGTATTTACTAAATATTCTGCTTTGCAACTAATGATGGAGCCAAGTTGGAGTAAGCGTGATTATGTAAGTTTTGCTGAGGAAGGTTACATAAAAAATGTTATTGCCTTTCGAGCAATTAATATGATTGCAAGTGCTGCATCTTCGGTACCTTTTACTCTCTGCCAGCTTACTGAACAGGGAAAATCGCAACTAAAAGCCCATCCATTACTGAAATTACTTTATTCTCCTAATCCAATGACATCAAAATCGGAATTTATTGAGGGGATTGTAACTTATCGGTTAGTTAACGGCAATTCTTATATATTGATGGTTGAGTCGCAGAACAATAGAAAACCACCAACAGAGCTTTATCTTCTGCGCCCTGATAGGGTTGAAATTGTTCCAGGGAGAAATAACGTTCCTTATATCTATCGTTATACCATAAATAACAACGGTTATGACTTTAAAGTTGATAAACTAACCGGACGTTCAGCAGTGTTGCACCTAAAGACCTTTAACCCTTTGAATGATTGGTATGGATTATCACCAATTGAGGCAGCTGCATACAGTATAGATCAGCATAATCAGGCGGGTGCTTGGAATCAAGCGATGTTGCAAAATGGGGCAAGACCAAGTGGTGCAATAGTTGTGAAATCAGCGAAGGACGGGAGTGGTGGAAGTTTAAGTCAAGAGCAGTACCAACGCTTAAAAGAGCAAATAAATGATCATTATTCAGGTTCTGTCAATGCTGGAAGACCGATATTGCTTGAAGGAGGCTTGGAGTGGAAAGAAATGAGCTTATCACCAAGGGATATGGATTTTATTGAGTCCAAACACAGTTCAGCTCGTGATATTGCCCTGGCTTTTGGCGTCCCGCCGCAGTTGCTTGGCATACCAGGTGATAACACTTATAGCAATTTAGTCGAAGCACGCTTGTCCCTCTGGGAACAGACGGTTTTACCAACGCTAGAAAATATTATCTGTCACCTGAATTCTTGGCTAACACCAAAATTTGGCGAGGATCTGTGCTTGTCGTACGACAAAGATGCAATAGAAATTCTCATGGAAAAGAGGCAAAAGTTGTGGAAATACGTAGAAAACGCAAGCTTTGTGACACTCAATGAAAAAAGGGAAGCATTTGGCTTGCCACCACTGCCAGGTGGTGATGAGTTAGGTTAAGTTTGATCCGTTCAGTTGTGCGGCTAAAAGACAACTTAAAAGAGTTTAAGTTTTTGCTTTGTACTTTGTAAAATATTAAAAAAATCAGCCAAATTACACCATATTTAGTCTATTTTATCCTATAGTTTTGGGTTTACCGAGGGTTTGTCATTCTGCTACATGTTAGCGCCGCGGCGGTGTGACGTAGGGTTGCACTAGCTATAGCAACTTTGTCTGCGCAACCATTTTCTACCGCACCATTGAACAGATATGCTTGAAGATATCCGTTCAGATGAGTTTATTGTCTCCTAAACCGTACACGCCTAACAAGCTACCGCTAGAGCTTGTGAAAAATTCTCTATTTTTATTCCCTTTAATTTACTGGATAAGTTGTCTACAAACAAATCTGATTTAGTGCAGATCTGCTCTATTTTTTCAGGAGATAAAGAGGAATCTAATTGATTCGCTATACCAGACACTCCATTTAAAACTACTCCAGCACCATATGGTACATATGACACAGTATATATAGCACCTGACGTAAAATCTAGTAAGTTCTGAGAAGAACTGGTAATTTTATACCCTACTGTGTTTTTATCTTCTCCTTTGCATTTTTTAAGCACTTTTGATGCACCATGAGGAATATAAGATATACCAGCTATACCATATGAAGCCCCATTTAAGGCGTACGATACAACTACCGTTGTTGCTGATAGCGCTTTAGCTCCATATTTTGCAGTATAAAGCAATGGCTTAAGGGCATAAGAAATAGTTTTACCTTGTGATTCAGATTCAAGCAACGAATTTGGTTCTTCTTGTGTTGCTGCACATTCAAAAAATTCTTTCTCATCAATTTCTGCAAGATCAATCTCTTCAAAACCCTCATCAATATCTACAGGAGTCACTGTTTCTTTTATAGGGCTAACTTCTACATCACTTCCAATAACACTTGAATTATTAGAATTTTTGCCAAAAAGATTCGAAAACATACTAAACATTTTTTTTACCTACAACTTAACGCTCATATCAATATATTAACCTAATATTAACCAGGTGTCAAGCACATATGACTCTTATAAACAGATGTTAGTAAATTAACTATTCCTCTTGCCAACCAGAGCGATGAAGATTTGGTCTACATCAAAACTCATCTTAGGACGCCAAATAGGGCCATCCAAGTGCATATCGATATAGATTGGATTACTATAGTTTGGTGGTATGAAAAAGAACCTGAATATAGAAGCTAAAGCGAAGTTAGATAAGGTTAAATTAGAAGAGATCGACCCTGATGCTTGATCAATCCCGAATTGTAAACTAGTTGAACATATACCACTCTTAATACTTGCTTTTCCGCTGATATTTTCAAAAAATGTACTGCCATTATATATATCAACATAAGCAAATGTGGAAATTTCAGATTTATTCTTACTGCTTAATAAATTAGTGATAAATGAATTAAAATCTACATTAGTAACTTCTATTCCCTGCGCTTGTAGGTTTACATCTCCTGATAAGTTACTAGCCCAATCATGAAAACTTTTTCCTTGAGTTTTGATTTCACCATTTAAGCTTACCTGACCATTTACATTGTCAATTCCTATAACCTTACCGATTTTTTTAGTGTCCAAATTTACAATAGAAAATCTTGTATTCATTGAGTCTGATCTTAAATAACCCTGAAAAAACACTTGCCCGTGTTCTAATACGTAACTTGCCTGCTTGATAGTGATAACGTTGTTTCTCATTGCCGCATCCAAATTAAAATCTTTCAAAACATTCTGCTCGGTTTTAAATTCTGCAGTATTGATTTGCACATTTGCATCAAAGCCTTCTTTATCATCCAAGAAATTAAGCTGCTTTGTTGACCATTGAATTTGATCTATCTCATTTCTTGAATTTCTTTTTACCTCTACTAAATTTGGTAATTTAAAGATATTTCCATTAAATTTATTGCCCGTAAGGTTCACATCTAATAAAGGTTTGGCGTATTTTTGATCTACTAATATTTTTGCATTACCGGTAATATCGAAATCTTCTCCAGATAGTTTTATTTTATCTGCAACTAGCTTACCTTTTTCCATTTTCAGCAAAAAATCCAAATTTTTAATTTTCGTATCATTCAATGTAAGGTTATTAACACTGGCCTTTATATTTGCATCATACTGAAAATTTTTCAGCCGTTGCATTTTAGATAAACTGCTAAATAATGAATGATCATATTTATCTGCATCAAGATTATGCATGCTAAATTTACCATCAATCACACTGCGTTTTTTTGTGTGGCTTACTCTAATTGACCCTTGCAAGGATTCCTTATTATTTAGCAGTCTAATGTCTGAGATAGATAATATTCTTGGTGCAAGGTGCAGTTTAGAACTTAGTGTAAATTGATTTTTCTGGTTTTCTTTCATCTTTATAGAAGGAAAAAAACATGAAATGAATGACTCAAAATCATTTCCTTCTACTAACAAATCACCGTTGAATTCAGATAAGGCATTATTGTTTGAGACCTCTCCTGATAAATAAGATATATTATTGATTCCAGGAAATTTGAGAAGCGTATTAACTTTTACTTTGCCATCAGTGGATTTTAGTACAGCATGGAAATTATCCAATATTTTGTTTTGATATTGAATGTTAGAAGCTTCCATATTAAAATTTAAGCTCAAGTTCTTTGGCACAACTGCTCTAAAACATTCCAGAAGGTCTTTCATATTCGTTGTTCTTTGTGAATTGTCTTGTATGGAATCTAAGTCAACTTTACTGAAGCTAATATTGAAATTAGTGTGATTGCCTTTTCTATCATTTTGTATTGTACCGCTGGCTTGCATGCTTTTGGAATCAATTTTTAAGTCAGTTGCCGTAAACTCACTTTCATTAAGATTTATATTAGATGATATCTTGATATTTTCGCCAGGAATAGCATGAGAAAGAAAGCTAAGATTAATAATTTTTGCTAAATCACTTACAGAACTGGAACTGTTATTAATTGTTAATGTTAAATTACCCTGGAGTTCTTCTTGATTTCTATTACCTGTAAATAGCAAATTTACAAAATTTGATTCAACACTAATGTATACATTCTTTTTTGTGATATTAACCTTTCCTGAAAAATCGTAATTATTATCACCTACCTTTACTTCACCAAAAAACTGCTTATTTTTTTTTACAGCAACTTCCTTTATGTTAATAATATCAGCGTTAAAACTTACTTGGCTGTCTTTTATTACTGTATCAACTATGTTACCACTGGCTTTTGTATTTATAATATTAATTAAATTTTCTTTATTGCTTTTCATGCCAAACAATGTGATTGACTTTGGTTGCAACGAGAATAAAAGCAACGATAGGAACGATGGCCTTATTTCAATTTTTCTTACACTAATTAAATCTGATAGCTTTTGCTCTTTATTTTCGTTGTATTGTATATATACATTATGAATAGTGAGCTTTGGAGTAATGAGTGAAACTTCAACTTTCCCTCCAATATGCACTTTAGCATCATACGTCCTCTCCAACTCTTTTATGATATATTTCCTGTAGCCACTCCAATCCTTAAAAGTTGTAGCAACGTGCATGAGAATGAGTAGCAGCGAGATTGATAATATGGCGTATATTGAGAGCTTCATAATATGCCTCTTAATTGCAATGGAGTTACTCTATTTCCTACCTTTGTCATCTCAATGTCTATCTTTGTCATCCCAACACCCACTCCTGTCATCCCAGTGCTTGACACTGGGATCCAGAAAATTTATTAAGTTGATTAGCAAAAAAGTAGCTAGTCTTATGTTAAAACACAACATTTTTGATGAGGTTGCATGAGAAGCTGGATCCAAGTAGTCAAGCACTGGCTTCCCGGTGGAAATTGCTTTCAAATCACAACACTCATACAGTTGTATGTGTGACACTGAAATCCAGTGTGACTTAAACAAGGTTTTCCAGATCATACAATCAACAAAATTTCTGGATCCCAGTGTCAAGCACTGGGATGACACCATTTGTTTTACCTTCAGATTACATTTATACATGTTTTAAATTCCCTATAAATGTTAGGTAAAGAATACCAAAATAAACAATAACACTCAAAGCTATTAAAGTCGTTAAATAAACAATACGAGCCAATATTTTATCAAAAAATAATCCTGCCAACAAAGAATTAAAAATATAAAGGGCTATTGACATGACTACTGTTGCTACAAAAATTTTCATGATATTTAACAATGACACTTGGCTAACCTTATACATTTTATTTATTGTTAAATAACTAATTAATAGAATAGAATTTATCCAAGTGGAAACAGAAGTAGCGATAGCAATTCCCGTATGCTGATATTTGTTCATTAACAAAAGGTTTAGCACTACATTAATTCCAAGGCACATTAGTGAAAACATAGTTGGTATTTTCAGATTGCCTTTAGCAAAAAATGTGGGTAGCAATACTTTATTTATAATGAATGCAGGTAAAGAAAAAGAAAATGCTATTAAAGTGGGAACAGTTTGCTGCACTGCATAATGATCAAACCGGCCGTAAGAAAAAAGCGTAAATAAAATTGTGTCGGGAATAATAATAAAAGCAGCAGTTATTGGCATAATTAACATTAATCCTATGTTGAGAGCCTTGCTTTGTATTTTGACTATATTTTCAGTATTATTCACCTGTTTTGAAATTAAAGGAAGAAGCACTATACCAATTGCAGTACCGATTATTCCCTGCGGTAGTTGATTTAGTCTATCGGCATAATATATATAAGACACCGCATTTGGTATAAAACTCGCCATGATTGTGTCAATCCATACACTTATTTGAGTTACACAATTGTTGATAATTGCAGGTATCACACGCTTAAAAAACAACCTTACTTCATTGCTTAATTCAAGGCTAAAAGAAAAAGCTGCCTTTAACTTGTATGCACTAAATAGTATCAAAAGTAGCTGGAAAATTCCTCCTATAAGGACAGCTATAGAAAGGTTGTGCGCTGGAGTTTTTATGTAAGGCACAAACAAACTGATGATTAAACAGAGATTCAAAACGATTGGTGCAATAGCTGTTGAAGCAAAATGCTGCTTTACTTGCAGCATTCCACCAATTAGTGATGCAATTGACACAAAAATTATGTAGGGCATCATAATTCTTGATAAAGTAACAGTAAGGGTAAACTTACTTTGGTCAAATCCAGGAGCAAAAATTTGAATCATATAAGGGGAGAAAGTTTGCATGATAAGGCAAAAAATTACTAAGATAATAAACGTAATGGATATTACACTACTTGCAAAATTAAATGCCTTCTTATTATCATGTGATTCTGCTGAGTATAACGGTATGAATGAGGTAGTGAATGCTCCTTCTGCAAAAAATGCTCGAAATAGATTGGCAAAGCGAAACGAAGAAAAAAATATGTCTGCAAGAGAGTTTGCACCAATAGCCGTAGCAATCAATACATCTCTTATTAACCCTGAGATCCTTGAAATAGCCGTAAAAAAACTAAATGTGAAAATACTTTTAAACATACCGCTACTTCATTAGTATCAATACAATTAACTATAATAGTAAAAGTATCAATGAAAATATTTATTGGCTAAACTTAAAACCCTCTGCAAAAGGAGAGTTAAATAATCAATTGACTATTTGCGCTCGTATGTTAGATATTTTATATCTTGGCGGGCGTAGCTCAGTTGGTAGAGCGTCAGTTTGTGGTACTGAATGTCGCCAGTTCAATCCTGGTCGCTCGCCCCACTAAAATTTTCTGCTTGACGGAGATATGAACAAATGGTAATATTATTATTTAATTAAGGAGGTTATATGAATGACGACATTAAAGGCATTTTAGCACTTTATGGTTACCACCAGTAATAGGTGCACTTACAGGTTTGGGATTGAGTTTCACAGCTTTGTCACCTTTGGTTATAGGTGGAATTATTGCTGCCGTTCCTGTAATATTATCCGCTGCATATAGTATATGCGAAGGTGGATGCTCCAAGGAAGATCTTTTCGTGATGCCCGTTCTCGCTGCAAGTGCTGCAATTGGAGTTGGCCTTGCTGCAGCCGCAACTGCTATTTTTCCTGGCGCAATGCTTGGAATGGGCTCTGCAGCTTTAGTAGGTGCAACAATAGGAGTCATAGCGCCGATTGCAGGGGTGTTTGCAGTCATAGGTACACTACTTGCTGCTGACAACTTGCTTCAATGTTAAACAAAATACCATAGAATTCAAAATGCAAAAAAAATGTTCAACATTGTATCAGAATGGTGCTATATTGGGCCTTAACTTGACGCGTATGCTTTTTTGAACATTCCCCAACCTCAATTTATGTTAAAATACTTTTATTAGTATCTTTTTCTTGTGACTCAGCAATACGTTTAGGCCAATCCAGTAGCCTTTTATTTCTGTTACCTTGTGACTCAGCAATACGTTTAGGCCAATCCAGTAGCCTTTTATTTCTGTTACCTTGTGACTCAGCAATACGTTTAGGCCAATCCAGTAGCCTTTTATTTCTGTTACCTAATGCAATTCTATTGCGATCATAACTATCAGTGTGTTCCGTTAAAGTATCTTTTCTTTCTTCTTCTATTACTCCGACTTTCAATTGTGCTGCATCTTTCTCTAGCAATTTATATAGTTCGCTATTTTTGTCTATGGTCAGATTAGTATTATCATTTTCTTGTTCTGCCACTGTTTTTATGTCTGTTGAACTGTCTTTCAGCAGTCCAGCTTCTATTAGGTGTTTTTTAGTTTGTGGACTAACATAACGTGTTTCAGGGTTGATTTGTTTTAACCCATAGTTCTTTTGATTTAATCTTTGTGCAAGCTCCTTAAGTGGAGTTAGATCACTTTGTTTAACATATTCTTTTAATTTCTCCTCTAATTGCCCAAAATTTGTTTGAGATTTACTGTGGTCAGTGTGAGTTGGAGATGAATAGCCCAAATCGTTTGTTTTTATGTCTGTTGAGCTGTCTTTTAGCAACCCGACTTCTCTCAAGCGTTTTTTAGTTTCTTCGCTAATCTGACTCTGATCAGCCGGTTTTAACCCGAGATTTTCTTGACCTAATGTATTTTTAAGTTCTTCAAATGGAGTTAGATTAATATGTTCTTCTAATTTCCTTCCTACCTGTTTTAAATCTGTTTGAGATTTACTATCACCATTAGTTGGAGATATATAGCCTGAATCACTTATACTATTTGGTGTTGAAGCAGAGACACTAACAGTTGGACCTTCTACTGTTTTTACATCTGCTAAATCGTCTTTTTGCAATTCAGACTGAATTTTCTCTGGTGTATTAAAACTAGTCTCTTTAACATCTTCGTTAATTCCGTATTTCTTTAGCCGTTTTTCCTTCCAACTTTCTAATGCTTCACGTGTGTTTTGGTAATTTAACCTTTCTTCTTCAGACTCTTGTCCACTCCTGCGAGAGCTTTCTGGAACTACTACTGCTTTCATATCTGTTAAACTATCATTTTCTCTACTGCGGTCTATTGATACTTTCTTATCATCAACACCAGTGCGCCGTAAGCTGTTTCTCTTGAAATTTCTGATGTCTTGTAATAGATCGCCTTTGTTATTTCCTTCTTGTTGCTGGGTTTTAGGTTGTTGCTGATTATTAGGTATGTGCTCACTTCTATCTGGTTTTCGGCTTCCAGGTACAGCATGTCCAAATGTAGCAAATGTAGGACTGTCATAACGTTCATCTTCTTGCCTATTATCTTGATTGTGGCTTACAGGCTTGGTGAAAGTAGAACTGTCCGAAGGATCAGAAGTTGCACCTTTTTGCTGATTATTAGGTGTTGGATTATTCTGTTTATCTCTTTGCCCACCATCTTGGCTCACAGGCTTGGCAGAGGCATTCCTCCCTTGCTCATTGACAACATTTTCTTTAGGTGTAGTTCTAAGTGGTGGCAGCGGAGGGGTCTGAGACCCAATTTCTCGATTCATATGAGTAGCTTGGTGTTTTTGAACAGGTTTTTTGATCTCTTGCTCAATATCTCTACTGTTACTTTTTATTGCGATTTCAGATGATTTGTTAAGGACTTGATTGTCTTTTCCGTCATGTTGCACCTCATTCACTTTTCCTTTTTCCCTGAATTTTATTTCATGCAAGAATAAACCACCTATTTTTACGTCTTTGTTTGCTTCTAATTGTTCCGCAGTAACACCATTACGTTCAATAAGGTTTACACCTTCTTTATCAATATTGACTTTAATAGTACACTTTTCCCCATTCACATACCAATTTAGGGTCATTTCATATGAACCATCGGTTACAACATAATGTCTTATTTTTTTCCCTTCTTCCTCGGCAACAAAACCATGCATTCCGCTCTTTCCATCACTATGCAACGTTGAAAATCCCGAGATTCCATTCTTCTGACAAAAATCACTATTTAAAAATTCACTGATTTTAAACTCTTTTTTGTCATCTCCAAGCGTAATACTTGCGTGATTACCGTATATTGAAACTCCTGCAACATCATCAACATACTCTTTCAACCTTTTTTGAACTTCACTTTCGAGCTTTTGTTCGGCTTTCTTTATCTTGTTGCATTCCTGAAGAATAACTCCACATGCTTTATTTTTGTCTTTATCTTCGTTCCAATCCCAATCGGCGCGTTCTGTTAAAAACTTTACTGTGTTAAAATCAACTCTAGCATTATAAATTGGGTCGTCCTTTTTATCAAATAAAGGAAAAAACTCTTGAATGCGCTCATTATAAATGTGTTCTTGTTGTGTATCGTTAGTGTTCATATACCCCTCACTAATAACCCTCTGCCTAGCTAATACTAGCTAATACGATTATCACAGGCATTGGTTGAATTTTTATTAAGGAGGTTGTGTTGTTACTCAGATGGCAACTTTTAGCTGGCGCCTAATTTTAAATATCTGCTACTCACAGTAAACACTTCTGGATCTTGAGAAGTTAGCTTGAGTATAGCGAGTATGTTGATAAACAACAAAATAGCGATCGAAATATCAGCGATATCCCATAGCAATTGAACTTTACCTATCGCACCAAGCGGAATGATTATGGTAAAAATTACAATCCAGATTTTAGTGTATTTATTATCCATAGACACATAGCGTATTGTCTGTTTTGAGCAAAAAAACCAAGTAAAAATAGTAGTAAAGGCAAAACAAAACATTATGGCCATAATTAAATAGTCAATATAGGGCCAATTCATAGCTTTTCTAAAAGCAAATATGCACATGTTAGTACTCTCTAAATCAGTGACCCAAGAATCTGTGACAAGCAGTACCATTGTTGTAATAAACACTACGAATGCGACTATAAAAGGCGATATTATTGTAATTAGACTCTGCTCAATAATAAATTTATTATTATTTTTCTTAGGAACAATTGAAGAATGTACAATTCCTTCGAGGCCAAGCCCTATATCTGTTGCAAAAATACCTCGCAAAGTTCCGACTTGAATAATAGTCAAAATTTCTAAAATCAAACCTAGAGATAAACCAGAGTTAAAGCTACTAGTTGTAAAAAAACTGCTTGTTATTAGTTTTAGAGAAGGAAGGATATTTTCACTAAACTTAAATAATATGATACCGCAAAGTATGAGGTAACTTACCGTCATTATCGGTATCATAGCCGATATAAAAATTTTAATTTTTTTTAAGCTGAGAACTGCAACAACAAAAAATATTATGGCCATCATAATGCCACCAATGACTACAGGCACATCTATCATGTTAAGTGGTATTGATAGAGAATTTACCTGGACAAGGTTACCAACTGTTATTGAAACCATCATCATAACAACCAGAAACACAATTGTAGCTTTTCTAGAGTTAAATGCATCAGCTATGTAGGCTACAGGGCCACCTATAAACCGTCCGTTCTTTTCCTTTCTGGTTTTTATACTGAGATAACAAGTAACGTATTTTATCACAGAAGTGATAACAATAATTATTGCCATCCATAAAATAGAGCCTGGTCCCCCGGTTTTTAGAGCAACAGCAGTTCCTGAAATGTTTCCTACTCCTAAATTTCCCCCTAAGATTGTAAACAGGGCGGCTATAGAAGAAAATTTATTTTCTCCTTTTTTAGCTCCAATGAGTGAAAGGGCGTATGGTAATCTAAATATCTGTAACCATTTTAGTTTAACCGATAGGTAAATACCAGCAACTAGCATGAGTAATATTGTTGGCAGTAATAAAACAAACTTTACTGTATCCATCTGTAAAAGTGAGACTTTTACTTGAGTATACAACAAAAATTGAGAATACCTAACCTATTTTCTATGTGACTTCGTTCCTGTCATCCTAGCGCTCCTTTCTTGTCATCCCAGTGCGTGACACTGGGATCTAAATTTTTTATGCGAAACCATTATGTTTATATACTTGTAGGCCCAAGTTCCTCACATAGTGAACAAAAAAGTAAATGAGATTCCAGTGTCACGCACTGGAATGACACCTACCCCATGAGAACCCTATTTTTCATACCACTCATTTATAAGTTTATTGATATCAGAATCTATAAAATCCTTTAGTGGTTGCCTGATTTTTATCTCAGCATTTTTAGGGATACACCTATCTTTACATATCGCATATTGTATATAAAAATC
>JJRW01S0001440.1:169367-183751 GCA_001188405.1 Loxosceles reclusa
GAAATATAACATCAGGTTCATCTGTATATGCCAAACCCAGATTAAGTAAATCAGGTTCACGAACACTACGTAAGGCAATGTATTTTCCTGCTATAGTAGCAAAAAATCACAATCCTATTATTATGACTTTTTGCAAGAGATTAAAAGAAAAAGGCAAGCATAATATGGCCATTGTGGGAGCTGCGATGCGTAAGTTACTCCATATTGTTTTTGGTGTTCTAAGTTCAAAGAAGGCTTTTGATCCAGACCATATCAAAAACTATAGGGCTAAAAGGTTGGCTGAAGGTTTAGTGCTTTAAAATCAAAATATGATGTAACTTAAGCAATTTTTATAATTTTTTTGTTGACTGGTAAGACGGTATCTACTATCTCTAGATGCTTAGGTGAATATCTTTGTATTAGACGAAAATCCTGTAACTGCAGCACAAATGTTATGCGATAAGCACATAGTGAAAATGCCCTTAGAAACTGCTCAATTACTTAGTAGTGTTTTTTCAATTGCGTTAAAAGCGCAAAATCCTTTAGTCAGCATCACAGACCAGAATATAGAAGTTCCATATAAACTTACTCACAAAAACCACCCTTGTTCTCTATGGGCTAGACACTCAAAAGGAAACTTTAATTGGTTGATAAAGCATGGAAAAGAATTGTGCATAGAGTATAGCTTGCGATACAAAAGAACGCATAAATCCGAAGAAGTTATAGATTGGTGTGATAATAATAAGGATTTGCTAATTTTTCAATCAGTCGATAGACAAGCTTTTATACAAGCACTGCCGGATCAGCATAAATGCAGCAGTGCTGTGGAAGCTTATAGGAGATATTATCTCAAGGAAAAGATAAGGTTTGCTAAGTGGGAAAAGGGCAGAGAAGCACCGGATTGGATAATCTACCCACAACTGATACAGCTCATAAATAGAGAAGACATCCTAATCGGCGAAGAAAAAGCTAAAATAGCAATGGCTAAAAATTTACTTAAGGCCGGTATATGTTATAGCTAAAATGATCGGCCTTTTTATTGATCACATTAATAAGATTCAAGAAGAGAAGTTTTAGCCATAACGTTTTTTATTAAATTCTCCATTCTAGTAATTTTTATGTTGCAATCCATTCTAATGTATGTACAATACCCACTTTTACATAATACTATTAATTAATAGGAGGGTTAATGCCAAGAAAAACAGAGCGTCATGCTGCAGTACTTAAAAAATTACAGGATGTTATAAAACATATAGATCCTGAAATCGCTGTTGGGAGGCGTCTAGCTATCAAAAGGTGGGTAGAAACCTATATAGAGCATATAAAATCCTTTAAGGATGATAAGCTGCAATTTTTGTACAATGTATTCCAAGATGAAGATTGCTGGTCTGGTATAAAATTAAATAATGTTGTTTTAGGTCAAAGGTTGACTGAAGAAAAAATAGGAGAAATCGATAATCCACTTCGCAAATACGAGATGGCTTGTAGTTATTGTGTTATAGATAAAATTCATCCACTCTTTCAAAAAGCATTTGAATCCTACAAAAATGGATTTTCTTCTGATGAACTTGATAGTAGAGGTAATCCTATAACTGATGAGTACATACGAAACTCGCTTTTGGGTGGCATTGGAAGGAAAGGTCCTGTATTTGATTTCTGGATTGATAGAGAATCTGGGGAATTAAAGAAGTATGATGCAGTAGAAGGCTTTGACAGTGCTGTAAAACTTAAGTGGAGTGAAGGAGTAGAGTATTTTTATAATCATCTAAAAGAAGAAGATAAAGAAAAGAAGCTTACAGAAGCCATTATTGCTCTATCTCGCGTTCAATCTGTTGAGAAAGATGCTCCTATTTTAGATTTTTGTGTAAATAAGGTAGCTGACAAAGATACTCTTTTGCAGAAATTATCGCAGAAAGATAAGGGGGCATATTCCCTTTTTGCTCAATTAATAGATTCATGTTTTTTTGATACAGTTCATGGTTTAGTGGAGTGTTGGTGTTATGAAGGAGTTTCAGCACGAGGAGACCATTCAGACAAAATATTCTCACAGCGAGAGTATGAACTTCTTCTTTCATCACTCTCACATGTAATGTTGAAAAATCCTGAGTCAAGTGTTCAAGCTAGATCTCTTATTATGGAGATTTGGAAGTGTGGCCGCTTTGTTGAATACAGAAAGGCTGCCGTTAATACTTCTAATTATACAGTTCATGTAAGTGGCATGCTTGCAGGTTTAATAGTTAACTGGAAACGAGAAGATGGTTATGAGCCTGATAGGGAAAAAGAAATAGAGAAAAAAGAAATATTAGATATAATGTCATTTGCTAAGGGTTGCTTCCCTGAAAAGTTTGAACTTTTTAAAGAAGTCATGATAGAAAACCTTAGATTATGTGGTAGGAAAGGCAAGAAAGTAAATGTAGATTATGGTCCATTTGCAGAAGAGTTATTCTCTGAGTTAGAGAAAACAACTTTACCTCCTGTAGGTGATGGTCCTTGGAATAATTTACGGTCTCAATCTAAGGTATCTTTGCCACTTGATGATGGTCCGCAGTCTAAGTTTGAAGCTCCTAGTGTGAGCGGTGTTTCTAGCCGTAGAAAATAGAGGGGTATCTTATATGAATAATCGTGATGGACTTATTAGGAGTTTAGTAGATGGAGATCTTGAAGATTTCAGACAAAGATTTGAATCTTTTTTAGATCAATGTCCATCTTTCTTGAATTATGTGAATGCAGGTCGTTTCCTTCCTGTATTCTTTTTTAGTATGTTTGCCACTGCACATGATGCTAATATCTTAAATGCAAGTGAGAGAGTCTATTTTCGTTTTGATAACCATGGTGTTAATCCACGTAATGGTGAAAATCGAAATACGGGAAATCTAAAAGTTGTTATTTTAACTAGTAATCGTGGCGGACAGCAAGTTGTCAGATGCTACAGTATTTCTGATCGTCCTAATAGTGATGGGCTAAGGTTCAGTACAAGGGAGAGAAATGCTCTAGTGCGAGAGGTTAGACGGCAAAATCCAAATTTGAGAGAAGAGGACCTAAATTTTGAGCAATACAAAGTATGCATGCATGGAAAGGGCAAGAGTCAGGGAGAGGCAATTGCAACAGTATTCGAGGTAATTCGTGAAAAAGATCGTCAAGGTAGGGATAAATTTGCCAAATATTCAGCATCTGAAATCAATCTTATTAGACAGCTTTTAAGAGATCACAGATTGACAATTAAGGAAATAGAAGGAAGAGGACTCAATCGAAATCAGCTCAGGCAACTTGGTGAGTTGGTCAATTTTGTGCAAGTTGCACCAGGTCAACAAAGAATTTCCAACTTTATGGAAATATTAACAAGTAACCAAAGACAAGATGTAAGAGATGGAATGTACGAAGAAATTTTGCCATATATAACTCGAATCTATCGTAATTATGCAGGCACACTAGAAAATGATATTCAAGATCGCAATCAAAAATTTGAGAGTCATGGGTTTTTATTAGGTTTTTTAGCGAATTTTAGTCATCTCTGCACAATAGATATTGACCTTGAATTGTCTCCTGGAAATTCATATGTTGCTTTTCTTGTACGTCATCAAGCAGAAAGAGGGAATATCCCTACTGTTATTAGCCTTGCTGCAGGAAGAACGTGGTCTCATACTGCATTAAATCTTGCCACAGGTTACGCTAAAAGGTTACATGTTTCTTCATTTATACCTATTCATACTGAATCAGAACATGTTACCTGTGTTGGATTAAATTTTAATTTAAATATAGATCCTTTTAGTGTTGATACAGGAGGGCTTCAACAGGATAGATTTCCTTTAGTACAAAGATTATTTGATTGTGTAGAAAATGAAGAAATTAGAAGAAATATTAGAGATTTTTTACTTCACCATCTTCCTGCTGAAATACCAAGAAATGCAGAGAATTATGATAGAATATTTGATTGCATAACTGGCTTTGCTTTTGGAAGTAGTGCTTTTGATAGAGAGTATTTAGAGCTGGAAGAAGGAGAAGATCGAGTACGTGTAAGAAAGTATATATTTAGATATGATAATGGTGATCGTGCTTTAACTATGGTCTTTTATGGTCAAGGTTCTGATATAGTTATATTTCATATTAGAGCTCACGATGCGCAACAACAAGGAGCCATCAACTTGCAAGATCTTAATATTAATAGGAATAATATTCATGTATGGGAAATTTCATGCACGCTTAATAATCAACTTGAACTAGATATTGATCTACCAAATGACCTTGGTTTATATCCCAATTATCAAAATAATAATGCAAATGATTTTCTTGATGGTGATCTTGTACAAGTGCCTAATGCTGAAAATGTACATAATACTTTGAATCAAGTTATGAATGATGGCTGGCAAAATATAGCTCAGCATAGAGAATTATTTAGAGCTCTTTCTAGAGTATTAATGCCAGAGAATATGAACGATAATGTAATAATAGATGTAGATAGTGAGGACAAATTTCGGTCTATGTTACATGGTGCATTTTATGCTAGTGACAATCCTGATAAAGTGCTTGCTGGCTACTCAGTAGGACAGGCATATAGTCCTGACATAAGAATAGAAGAAGGAAGAATGGCAGAAGTACGCACAAGAGTTACAAAACAGAGGTTAGGTCTTTTGTTATTAAGACAATTTACAAGGGATAATCCAGATACTCATCCAATTGGATATGTATTAAGATTTGCTGGTAATGCAGGGGCAGTAGAGCAGGAACAGCGTAATGCAGGACAAGAAATCGGAAGACTTAAGAAACAACACAGAGGATTTATACCTATTACTTCTGGAAATGAGGTGGTTTTGTTTCCTATTGTGTTTAATAGAGATGCACACGAAGCAGGTAATCTTATACTTTTCCCAGAAGGGATAGGAAGAGAAGAGTATGTACACAGGCTTGATCGTCATGGTCGCAGCTCAAGACCAGGAGGATTAGTGGGACCTGAAAGTGTTATTGATGAGAATCCACCAGAAGGTCTATTATCAGATCAGACTCGTGAAAACTTTAGGCGTTTTTACGAAGAAAAAGCACCAGGACAAAATTCGATTTTTTTGCTTGATATAGACGACAATCTACATGTTCCGTTTAGTTACTTGCAAGGTACTAGAATACAGGCAATGGAAATACTAAGATCAAGAACAAGAGAAGGTGATAATGCCATTCCTACAGCACAAGGAATAAGAAGACAAATAAGAGATATTCTTGGAAGTCAAGGGATAGAAGTGAGTGACCTAATTACACTAGAATTTGCGACGAGAAATGGACATTATGATTACTGGCTTCAACAAATTGATATAGCTCACGCTGGAAGATTGCGATATCAGCTTCGTACTGAAGGTAATCACACTTTTGAAGTAGCTAATTTGGCAAGGAATGACGGTAACGAGCACATTGTTAGAGTATTAAATCAATTTAGGGAAAATGAACAACAACAGCGTTTAACTTTAATCATTACTTTAAATAATACTCATTGGATTACACTAGTGATTGAACGTCAAAATGGGAATTATGTTGGGTACTATGCTGATTCAACTGCTACTGCTGTTCCAGGTGGTATTACTGATATCATTCAAAATAATTTAGGAAATAATGTTAGGATTAATAATGTTTCTGTTCGTCAGCAAACAGATGGTTGGAATTGTGGTTTATGGGCATTAGAAAATGCTAGTGATATTAATCAAGTTCTAAACGAAAATCCTGTTGGGCAAGTGCAGAATATCATAAATATAATACGCGATTTTCTTGGAAGAGGCTACCCAAACAGAGATAGAAATTACTTTCAGAACATAAGAGTAGGCATTTCACAATTACTCGCGAATGATCAAGGATTTCAAGATGTGCAATTGCAAGCATACATTCAAAATAGAGAGCAAATTGATCCATTACTACGTACCTATCTAGAATTAGGATATCACAGAGTAGGAGGAGGGTATGGATTAGTAGAAGCACCTATATCGCTTGGTGTTAGTGATTCCAGTAATTTTGGTGACCTGCCACAGTCGAGCTTAGAAGGTCCTGAAGCTAGTCGTGTTTCTGACCTTAGCAAAGGCGGTAGGTAGAGGTAATCGGTAGATGAAAGGAGTGTAACAAAAACCTTATGCATCAAGTAGAGATTGTGAGCAAATTTAAAGAAGTTAAGGTGGGTAACCTGTTTTTTTCTATTTGCAGCAATGTTTCAAAAAGTATATGTGTCGAGTTGGGTAAAGTTGAAGGAGGTTCTTAAATGAGCAATTATTAATTTGGTAGTATATAGCATTAATAAATTTAAACGAAGCAACCACTTCCAGCACCCAAAACCAGCAAGCGTGAGAGGTGTTCTTTTTGGAATCAGTTGGTCTAGAGCATCTTTAGTGAATAAGCATTTCCTCCATTTTCAAGTTTCCGGATCGAGGTTTAGAGAGTTTTTTACTATTTGTATTGCTCTGCCTCTGTTACTCTGATAGCTGCTCTTTGATGATGGTAATTTTATATCATTACACTCTGAATATAATAACTTTGCACAATGTTATACCAAAGAGTATAATAAAACTTATATCAAATACTTTACAAGAAAAAGTGGTGGTAGAGGCAAAAGTGAACATTAATAAGAAGGAAAGCGCATGCTAGAGCTTGAAAAAGCAGCAAGAATATTATTGAAAGGTTAAATGGCGTATGATACAATATACATAGTGTAAAAATATAAATAACTTTATTGACATCTTTACGTTAACACTTCTTAAATGTTTAGTACTGTAGAATTAAATCATTAAGTTTTATGAAGGGAGTAAAAATGATGGAAAGCTTTTCAGGTAACAATAAAGACAGTAACTTTATTGAGGGGACAAAAATAATGGAAAATTTTTCAGATAATAACGAAAACGGTAGCTCAATCTTCCAAGGAAAAATCAGGGAGCAAGATTTCTCTGCGGAGCAGAAGTTAAATGAACTAAAAGCAGCCATAGAGGAGCTTGACAGACAAGATTTGCTCAGAAGGCTCGAGTGTGAGCGTCAGGCCTCTAGTTGTATCGATGAAATATCATCTCAAGCAGAGCTACATATCGAAGATGGTGACGGGGGCTACTTCGATTATGAAAAACCACTGGGAGATTTCTGGAGTTTCTTTGAACCTCTCTTCAACCTCTTTGAAGTAGATGTAGATGATCCGAAAATCTACCAAATGCTCAAGGAGAAGAAGGAAAAAAACCTGATTGCTGCGATAATTAAGTTTTTGCGTGATAAGCTTAAGGAGTTAATCAAGAAGATCTTCAAAAGTAATTTAGATTTGAGTTGGGACAAGAGGTTGGACAAAGAGATAAAAGAATTGCAGGAGAAATTGGGCAGTGGTGAGTTATCAGAAGAGGAGCTTGCAAGGGTGCTCGAACGTCTACAAGCCTTGACGGATTTTAAACTAAAGTTACAAATGGCCGTTACCGGATGGATTATTACAATGTTTGCAGAGATGTTTGGAGTTGAGCTAGCAGCTATAGTAGAGGCATCTACAGAAGAAACAGCTAAAGCAGAAGATAAAAAAGCAGAAAAAACATCATTAAAGGAAGAAAATAAAGAAGTTCGTGAAAACGTAGAAATAAAGGTAGATGGAGGAGAAAAACCTAAAGTGCCAGTTTTCCTTTTTGACGTTTCACCAGGATTTGTAAAACCAGTCCCTCTGAGAAAACTGGAACTTGATCTTTTACCGGAACCTCTAAAAATTCCGATGGACCGTTCACATAAACAGGTTATAGATAATGGGAATAATAAAAGTTCACAAGAACCAAAAAAAGCGGAGCCTAAGGAACCGAAGGTAGCTGGGTATTCACCTGCTCCAAAGGCTGCAACGGGGACGGGGCAGGTACGAAATGGGCAAGTGCAAGGATGCAATAGTGATTGGAGAAAAATGACAGAGCAAGGTAATAATACCCATCAAGCTTCAAGCCAATCTGCTCAAAGCTTTGTTTCTGACAAAAAAGCTTCGAATCAATCTGCTAAGAGTCCTGTTCCTAACCCAGGGCAACCTAACGGAAGCGCTCCAGAAAAATCTGTTCAGGAATCTGCTTCTGACAGAAGAGCTCCGAAGCAATCCATTAAAAGTTCTGTTGCTGATTGTAGATTTGATTTTACTAACATGGGTACTTGGAATGGTGCTGAGAATGAAGGTTCTGTGGGCGATGCTCAACCACCAAAAGGATTGACTAATGATGTAAAAGTTGAGAAATGTGTAGAAGGTCAGTCAGTAGGGAAGACACAATCATGAAAATAGTTAGATACCAGTGTCCCTTTCTTGTCATTCCAGCGCGTGACACTGGAATCCAGGATGTACATTGAGTTTGATAAGTGTAGGGTTCTATGTTAAAAGGGAGTGTTTTTGATGAAATTGTGAAAAACCAGTGTTAGTTACTTATGTGATAAAGAATACTGGATCCCAGTGTCTGGGCACTGGGATGACAAGAAAAAGAGGTGCTGGTATGACATTATTAAAGAGTAGGAGTTGATGGTAAAAAGAAACACAGGTGTCATTCCAGTGCGTGACACTGGAATCCAGGGGCATATAGATAGATGTCGACAGTTCGTCATTCCGCTACGTGTTAGCGGAATCTAGAAAATTGAATTTTATGAATAAAGAATGAATAAAATTTTATGCTAAAAAATATAAAAAAAGTGCTTGCACTACAATTTATTTTTAGTATATTAGTTACATAATATTTTTACTTGGGGGTCAATATGCATAGCGGTAATGATAAAAAAGGTTTTGATGCTGAAAAGTGGAAACGTGAGAATCCAGGTCCAGGTGGTGGTATAGTGCAGGGAGCAAAAGGAATGAGGTATGATGACCATAGTGACGCAGCCAGAAGAGTAGAAGAAAGGAGGCGTCAGTCTGAGCAAAAAAATAATTCCGGCGGTTCTATAAGCAAAAGGTAGTTATTGTAATTTAAAAATGGGGAGGTTGGTATGCCTAATGTAGAAACAGTAAGGGCGTTGATTAACGCTTTTAATGTATATAATTACGGTCGTAATACAGTTAAAACTAATTTTACGCTGCAAAGCAGGTACGGGAAGGACTGTATCGTAGTCTTATTTGATAAGGGTATGAAGGATTATCAGTGTAGCGAATATCTTTACAATATAAAAAGGAAAATAGTAGGTGAGTTCTACGGTATTGAAGAAGGAGATATGGATGAGGTAGTGTTAAATACAGCCAAGTTAATTTTTGATGTTGAATCTTTTCCATTTAACAACTATAAAGGATCCTGGTCTGTGGGTAAGCATGGTGGGTTTGAATTTGTAGCACCTATAGATAAGGGCGTAATTTTTAATTTGAAGTCTCATTTGGCTTCTTCACTTAAAAAAGATGTTATAGAAGGTATGCCAATTTGTCACATAGTTACTGAAGCATTTAACAAGGAAAAGTATTTATGTCATTCTAAATTTCCTGATAAAGAATTACGTAAGCAATTTGAGAGTGAGTTTTTATTCAGGATGAGGGAAAGATATGAGAATGTTCCTAAGGACCCTCTGAAGGTTGAAGGCAATAGTGTATATATCAAAGATGTTTTTGATGACGCTCGTTTTATTGATAGTATAACACAGCGTGTCGCATGGCTTGTAGGTATGTATCTTGGAGTTGACAGTAGTGCTAATCATAAAGTGAAGTTATTTAAAGATATGATAGTAGAATCTATTGGTGAATCGACAGGAGTGACAATATATGGCTTTGTATGTGCTTCCCCTTTAAATAGAAAAGAAGCCTCAATTCTTATACCTCTTGTATTAGATAGCGGAAGAAAGCGGATATTGACAAACGAAGAAGCTCTTAAACTAAATTATGCATTTAATTATGCTGTATTTAATGATCTTTATGGTAGAACTCAGGGAGAATTATCATTAAATGGAAGTAATGAAATATATAGCATAGACTTTTCTAATAAAGAAATTTCTCACTGTGTGATAACCAAAATAATAGAAAGCTCTGTAATTAACAAAGACCATGAACTGGCCATTGACCCTGAGCTTGTGCGAGCATTGTCGCCTGTGCAGTCGCCAGTGAGAGTGCCTAATGGTCCAAGTTTTAGCTTAACTGAACCATCACAGACACAGGAGTGTCCCACACCGAGTCGTGGTGGAGCATTAAATCCCAGGCAAGGGTTGCTGCATAATCCAGTAAATTTAGCTGGAACGAGTAAAGGATTCTCGCCATCGCCGCAGCTGAATTCTATTGCAGTTAGTTATGGTGTTTCAGGGCCATCTTCATCATTGCAATCTGTAGGTGCTGCTCAAAATGTGCAAGCAGGGACTAGTGCTTGGGATCAGCCAATAGGCGCTTGGTCATCACTGGCTCCAAGTGCAGAACCCTCGTTATGGCAACCGAGTAGACCTTCATCATGGAAAGGTGCTAATGAAAGTGGATCAGCATGGACTAGTCAGCCAATAGGCTTTTGGTCATCACAAAGCAGTAATGTAAAGGAGGATTGTAAAAAGATTTATGAGGATTTTGAAAAGGCTTATGAAAAAATTGTAAGTGATTCATCACTTTCAAAGGAAGAACAAGAGTTGTTTAAAGCATTGCTTTATTGGTTTAACCTCAATAATTTTATTATGGGATGTCCTCATACTAACTTTATTGTAAAAAATGGGAAGATTGCTAGTTTAATTAATGATAGTGTTGATAGAGAGAAATATTTACAGGCGGTAAGAGATTATACGATAAAAGAGTATTATGTCACTGAGAAAGAAGCCTGTGATCTCAATGAGTTTCCATTTAAATTTCTTTCTAATTGTAAGAAAAACCAAGGAACAACAGTTGTTGCTAATATAAGTCGTGATGCCTTATTTAACTTAAAAAAACTTTTTATTCAGGAGCAGAAGCCTAAGAAAAAAGTGAAAATAGAAGATATCAACATTGACATCGTCGAAACGGCAGTGAAATCTAAAAGGAAAGAATGGGTAGATTCCCAGGTGCAAGAACATGGGTTTTCCCGTAAAGCAGCAATTGAATCCTGTTATCCCGATGAAAGCGTATTAAAACATATTTCAATTATAAAAGATAAAGGTGGATACCAGATTGACCATATTTATGATCCTTCGGAAGTAAAATCGCTTAAGAGGCAATTGTGTACTAAAGGTAAATCAAAAGCTGAAAAGATGAAGTCCGAAGATAATAAAGACAGCGGTTACTCTTCCGGGTTCGTAACTGATGCTGAAAACGTAAGCTCCGAAGCTAAGGCAACAATAAGTGGATCAAGTGGTTATGAGTCTGTGGGTTGTGAGAATACTAGAGGAGGATCGCCAAAACGTACTCTAGAATTGAGTATGAGAATGGAAGAATTGGCAATATCCACAGACCTGGATGCCACTAAGGTCGAGCAGCACTCTCCCATAAAAAAATTTAGAAGCAAATGATCTAATTCACTGCTCTTAGCCACCTAAGCGTTTTATTAGGGTTGGGGCCAAAGCCCCTGACCCTGAAAGCACTGGTGTTAGTTTTTCTCATCCATTGCAGATATTGCACGGTACTGTCCACCTGATCATCATAACGGGCTTCTGGGAACATTGAAATTTCATACTCGAAATCGCTGAGCCATATCGCTTGCTGTGGCAGAAAAACCCTGCCAGACTCTATAATTGGAATAATTTGGTAAAATCGAGTGAGTTTGTCATTGTGTGGCACAATTTCAATAATGGGTAGATCGCTATTTGCCTTTAGCTCTTGTGTTAATTGCTGCAAATGAGCTTGCTTGCGTAAGATCAGTAGATGGATCATCCTTAGTAGTCTTGGTTGACTCTGTAGACACACTACCATTTTTCTCAAAACCTTTATCTTCTATAGCTTCCAGAACACTTTTTTCTCCCAAAAGACAGTTTTCTCCTAAACTTTTCTTCTCAGCCTTTAACTTGTTAAGCCTTGCTTCGCTCTCTTTATCAATCTCTACCTCTATTTTATTACTATCTTTCTCACTAGGATGTAGGTAAATACTAATCTCTCCTGCCTCAGTGGTAAAAGACATTTCAATGCTACCTAAGATATCTGTATAATTTCTTTTTCCGTCTATGCTTTCAACTCTTACTATATTTTCCCCAATTTTAAGTGTGCCGACTTTTAATTTTAACTCTTTAGCTTTTTCATTGTTTAAGATTTTCACAGGTTCAATAGTATTATTTTGTGGATATTCTATACAAAAGTGTCCGTCATTTATTTTTGCTTTAAAGTCATACTCATGAATTTGCTTATTATTTTTGTTTACAATACTTTCATACGCTAAATTATTAAGTCTTGAAATATTGTTATCCCTATTATCACAGTCCGAACTGTCTTCTGAGTCCTCACTCTCTGACGAATTACTAACTTCTAGCGATTCTGAGCTTGTCTGTTGATCTGTAGGAGTCCAGTTTTCGTTGTTAGGGCTCTTTGCCGAATTTCCTTCATTTTCATGAGAATCATCTAAATCATAACCCAAACACTTCAAAGCTTGAAGGCAGTTAGGTTCAGTAACATAATCCAATGGAATCTTTCCACTGTGATCTTGCACATTTGGATCAGCATTCGCTTCTAAAAGAAGTTCTATAGCTTGAAGGCTGTTATTTTTAGCAGCATAATGTAACAGAGTCTTTCCACTTTGATCTCGCACATTTGGATTAGCTTTTATTACTTCTAAAAGAAACCTTATACCGCCAGTATCGTTACATTCAGCAACGTAATGTAACAGAGTTTTTCCATCTTCTCGGTTTTGTACATTTGGATTAGCTCCTGCTTCTAGAAGAAGAATTATATGTTGAATATTATTTAATGGAGCTCTATTGCTTTCTAAAATGTCAGATAATCTTTTATCTAAGTAATATGACAGAGTTTTTCCATATCGGTTTTGTGTATCTTGATCAGCTCCCTCTTGTAGAAGAGAAATGATATATGGAATATTATTGGGATGATCTAATAGATTGATATCCCTTGCTAACTGATCTAAAATGTCGGATAATTCTTTATCTAAATCTAAGCAATATGACAGAGTTTTTCCAGCTTGGTTCTGTATATTTGGATCAGCTTCTGCTCCTGAAAGAGACGTTATATTTTGAATATTACTATCGTTTTCTGGCTGACCTAAAATGTTAAGTGAACTTTCATTTAATTCCTTGCTTGATACTCCACCATTCATATTCTATAACCACTACTCGCTAACTCCTCAGTAATTACCGTAATACATAGGTAAGTCAATAGAAAAATACACCTTTCCTTCTTCAGTCCTAGGAAATTGTCAAAAATCTCAAAAAGATGAGTTAAAAAGAGTTCTGCTTCCAACTTTTTTACTATAAATTTTTGCAGAATTTTAAAACTTACATCTACTCTATTGCGGTATTCTTAGCAACTAATTTTATGTCAACATTAAAAATAGTGAAGAAGTTTCTACTAAGCAGTTAACCCTTTTGAATCGGAAAAGGGTTTGACGTCAAATTGTTCTATCTTTTTTACTTCTTCAAGCTTGGTACCGGGTTTTAGCACATTATACAATGTAAAACTTATACACGCTAATCCAATAATTCCCCCAACTACCGCTATAGTGTACATTTTCAAGGCATAAGATATAACGCTACTCACTAACAACACTGCACCAACACTACCAGCCATGACTGCTCGTCTTTGTTGCATTAATGGTCCTTCTTTTTCGTTTACAGCGCTTTCTTTTTCAGATTTACTATAAGAACATGATAGTGTTTGATCTTCTATTATAATTTCAATAGAAGGCAAAAGCTCTTGCATAGCAGCTTCTGTTGAAGCAGTGATATTCTTTAAAGCTTCTTTGTTGTTTTTGCATATCAGTTGGTGCTTTTCTATATCATAAAGATCCTCACTGCTTTCATTGATATTCTCACATAATTTAGCATTAGTTGATATAGTTTCAGTATCATCAATTTCAGGGGCAGTGTTTTGATACTCTATAGCTGTTGTATTTAGATTTAGAATTTTTTCACTATTTTCTTCTTCAGCTATAGTAGTTCCAGTATCTATAGCAGTCTCTATTGTGACAGTGGAAGGTAGGGTTTGCTGCTTTATAGGTGGTTGTTTCCATGCTAATTCTGAAAGCTTTTGTTTTTTGGCTTCTTGTAAGATATCATTTACAGCTTGATCATTCTTATACAGTTTTGCATGATCTAGTAGTGTAAACGTCTCATTTCCATAAGTTATTTTTGTCGCAAGAATTTTCTTTGTATTGTAATGAGATTTTCGTAATACTCCATTTTTGAACTTTTCTGCAATACCTTTCCCTTCTTCTATTTTTCTTGCCAGCTTAAGAAGCTTTTCTTTATCTTTACTTGTTAATTCACCATATGCCAGCTCATAAATTATATCCTTTTCATTAGCATTTCTTAATGTTTTCATATAATGTTTCTCCCATGATAGTTGTGCAGTAAAAAACTTAAATCTTGTAAAATCT
>JJRW01S0001440.1:200693-211296 GCA_001188405.1 Loxosceles reclusa
GAAATTGGGCTCCTCCGCATGGAATAGAGTTAAGAATCGACGTGTTAAACTCCTTGATTCTAACTTTGGTGAATTTTATAGCGCTGATTAGCATGCTTTATAGCTTTTATATTAACGAAAAAGAAATTAGCAAAAACAAAATCACTGGTTTTTACTCTCTATTTCTACTATGCTTAAGCGGACTGCTCGGGATTCTAGTAACAAACGACATATTCAATCTTTATGTTTTTTTGGAAATTTCATCTCTTTCTTCTTATGTATTAGTTTCAATGGGAAGGGATAAAAAAGCCTTGGTTGCAGCATTTGAATATCTAATTAGTGGCACTATAGGGGCAACGTTTTACTTGTTTGGTGTTGGGCTTTTGTACTCCATGACAGGAACGCTCAATATGTCTGACATGGCTGAAAGAATAGTTCCATTATACGATAACAACATCATAAAACTTGGCACATTGTTCATTTTTGTTGGTCTCTCAATTAAAATGGCACTGTTTCCATTAAGCAGGTGGCTGATTAATGCATATAGTGAGGCGCCAAGTTTCATTAGCATATTCTTTTCAGGCACAGTGACAAAAGTGATGATATATGTTTTCATTAGGATCTTCTATACTGTTTTCCATCAGAATTTCTTCTTATTTAAACCATCACTAAGCAACGTGATAATTATCCTTGCACTTTGCGCTATTATATTTGGGTCAATATCTGCAATAACTGCAAAAGATATAAGAAGACTGCTTGCTAATTCTAGTGTCAGCCAAATTGGTTATATAATTTTAGCACTGAGTTTTAACTCAAAAACAGGTGTATTTGCAGCAATTCTTCACATAGTAAACCACAGCATAATAAAAACATCTTTATTCATGGCTGCAGGATGTATTTCTTACAAATTTGATACAACAAAAATAGAGAATTTATCGGGACTCAAGAAATCAATGCCTTATACAGCACTTGCATTTACTCTACTTAGTTTAGCATTAGTCGGTGTGCCGCTAACAAATGGCTTTGTAAGCAAATGGTATATAATGAAAGCAGTTATAGAATCTCGCGCGTGGATTTCCCTGATAGCTTTTGCTGCCGGTTCTTTTCTTGCACTAATATACATGTGGAAGATGGTAGAGAAGATGTATTTTGAAAATAGTGCAGCATCAAGCGCTGGAATGACACTAGGCAAAATTAATGATGTGCCATTTCCTATGCTTTTCTGTCTATTGTTTATGGCAGCTTTAACAATAGTAACTGGAATATATAGCACTCCAATTCGGTTAGTAGTTGAGAAGTTGGTTTTTTGATTTTTATCTTTGTTTCATATTTTACTATACTTTAAGGTTATAAGTGTGGATAGGCTGAAGAAGATTCATTGGTTATTAGTCATTAACGTGATAGTGCTGTTTTGCATTGGCATTGCTGTTCAATACTCTTCTGCTGGAGGAAAGTGGGTACCATTTGCAATTCACCAAATAGTCATATTTTCCTTCTTTTTCCTACTCGCTATAGCTATGTCACTCATAGAGCTAGATTTTTATTTGAAGCACGCCTACTTTTTTTATATAGCAGCAGCGATTTCGCTATTAGCAGTAAATTTTTTTGGCTCGCACATAATGGGTGCGACGAGGTGGATAAGAATTGGATCAATTAGTTTGCAACCATCAGAATTTGCAAAAGTAGGCTTAATACTTGCACTTGCTCGTTATTTCAATAAACAAAGTGTGTATAAAATGATGGAATTTAAAAGATTGCTTAAGGCGGTAATAATTATTTTCTTGCCTGTATTCTTGGTGTTAAAGCAACCTAATTTAGGCACAGCTGTGATAATGTTGTTTATAGGAGCATCAATTATATTCACAGCAGTAATAAAAAGAGCTCATTTAGTAATTTGTGGGACGCTTGGCATTTTTGCAGTACCTGCTATTTGGCCTTTTTTACGTCCTTATCACAAGCAAAGGATATTGTCGTTTTTGGATTCATCAGTGGATCCACTTGGGATAGGTTATAATGCACAGCAATCTCAAATAGCTATTGGTTCAGGAGGTTTGCTTGGTAAGGGCTTTGTTAATGGAAGTCAAACTCAACTTGGATTTTTGCCGGAAAAGCGTACAGATTTTGCTTTTGCAGTGCTGAGTGAGGAATGGGGATTTTTAGGTAGCATGGCTTTAATTTTGCTTTATACCTTATTACTTGGCATAATTTTCTCTATCGCTTATAGGTCGAAAAATTATTTTTCTAAGTTAGTATCTATCGGGATTTTTGCTTTTTTTGGCGCTCATTTTTTTATAAACATTGGAATGTCAATAGGCCTCTTGCCTGTTATAGGCGA
Organism: Loxosceles reclusa; assembly: GCA_001188405.1. NCBI lineage: Eukaryota > Metazoa > Arthropoda > Arachnida > Araneae > Sicariidae > Loxosceles > Loxosceles reclusa. The sequence continues at coordinate 203,008 of JJRW01S0001440.1, forward strand.
TCCACTGCCATTTCTTTCCTATGGAGGAAGTACAACTGCTGCAAGCTTGATATGCATAGGATTATTGCTGGCAATAAAAGCAGATGAACAACAAAATGCTTGTATTTTACCTATGCTAAAGTAAAATTAAACTTTACTTAATAGTTTTTATGCTAGATGAAATGCGTGAGGAGTGTGGGGTATTTGGCATAAGTTGCAACCAAAGTGCTGCTTTTAACTCTATACTTGCTCTCCACGCTTTGCAGCATAGAGGTCAAGAGTCTTTTGGCGTAGTAACCAGTAACAACGATAAGCTGCACTCTTATCACTTTCAAGGTCAAGTGAGCAGTGTATTTGATGATATAGATGAAATAAAGAAATCCTTACCTGGAGATTGTGCAATAGGTCATGTTCGATACTCAACAAGTGGTAGTAAATTTGGAGTGCAGCCCATGTTTGGCAAAAGTGGCAAATTTGGGGATTTTGCCATAGCACATAATGGTAATTTAATTAATATTTCTCCGATACGCGAACAATTAATTAAACAAGAGTGCGTTTTTCAGTCAGATATTGATACAGAAGTAGTAGTGCATCTGACAGCAAGCGGTGAAAAAGATAGCTTTTTAGAGAGTTTTATATATGCATTAAAGCAAATACAAGGTGCTTATTCTTTTGTGGCAATCAATCAAGAAGTAGTTATTGGAGTACGTGATCCATCTGGAATCAGGCCTCTTGTTTTAGGAAAGTTAAACGGTTCTTACGTTCTTGCATCTGAAACTTGTGCTCTTGATATAATAAATGCAGAGTTTATTAGAGAAATAGAACCAGGCGAATTAGTTACCATCAGTTCGGATAGTAAGCTAGCCTCAATGTTTCCTTTCCCACAGCAAAAATCAAGTTTTTGTATTTTTGAATACGTTTACTTTTCGAGACCAGACAGCATAATGGAGAATAGGTCCATATATGATATAAGAAAAGAAATAGGAAGAATACTTGCAGAAGAGAGCCCACCAAAAAACAATGTAAATATGGTTGTACCAATACCTGATTCTGGAATACCTGTAGCTATTGGATATGCAAAGCATTCAGGATTACCTATGGAACTGGGGATAATTCGTAATCATTACATAGGAAGAACTTTTATACAACCAACCGCTGAAGTACGTAAAGTTAGAATAAAATTAAAATTCAATGCTAATAAGCACACTTTGAAAGGTAAAAACATAATTTTAATAGATGACAGTATAGTGCGTGGTAGTACGTTAACAAATATAATAGTTATGCTAAAGGATGCAGGAGTAAAAGAGATTCACCTCAAAATTTCAAGCCCACCAATTAAGCATTCTTGTTTTTATGGAATAGATACGCCAGAGTGCAAAGATTTAGTTGCTGCAAATAAATCTGTAGAGGAAATTAAGGAAGTTATAGGAGTAGATAGCCTAGCCTTCTTGAGTATTGATGGACTATATCAGGCTGTTAAAGGAGAGGTGCGTAACAATGCTACACCACAATATTGCGATGCTTGTTTCACTGGTGATTATCCAATTGGCAAATAGTCTACGCAAGATCTTAAGTTTTTAAACCGCCAAAATTTCTCTTGGCCTTTACTAATTCCGATTCTCGGAGTGCAAATATAATCTGGTTTGAGGTGAGATTCATAAACACAAAATTTGTGGCTTATAGTAAGGTCTTGCTTATTATGTTCTTTTGTAATGTTTAATCTTTTGCACAATATTCCTGGTCCGCCTAAGTTTGCTTCAAGCGGTTCAATGAGCTTTAATCCCCGTATTAACACTGCTGCTGGGAACCCTTCTGCTTCTGTTACAATATTTAAACAGTAATACATTCCATATATAAAATACACGTACGAAAACCCCGGCATACCAAACATTACTGAGGTTCGGTTAGTATAGCCTCTTGCCGCGTGACAAGCTGGGTCATTCATTCCTATATAGGCTTCAACTTCGGTTATTATTCCACTAAAGTTAGAAAATTTGAGGACTTTTCCCAATAACTCTCCAGCTACAGTTAAGGTCGGCCGCTCGTAGAAATTTCTTGGTAGTATTGTGCTACCCATTTTTATTTTTGTTCTAAGGTTCTATATAGAATTCAGTTTAAGAATTTCTGGATCCCAGTGTCAAGCACTGGGATGACAAGAGGGGAGCTACTTGAATGACAAGAAAATGGTACTGGCATAATAAGAAAGAAACACTGAGATGGTGAAAGAGAGAATATACGCGAGCAGCACCCATAGAGTAGCGCGTGACGCTGGAACCCAGTTTTTTTCTATTACCACAAACTATAGCTTAATTAGCTAGAATAGTATAACTAGCGAGTACGAAATGGAGAAGTTTCAATTAAAGATACAGTTTCAGTGCTATTAGTTAACATATATGCCTCCATTATTCTTGATATATAAATGTTAGTATATAGATACCATGCTAATTAGTCAATATAAATTATGATGTTTAATGTTGAAAGCTCAAATACTCCTTTGCTTGGTCGGTTAGAACGCGTCCTCTTGGTGTGCGCTTTACAAAACTAATTTTGATTAAATAAGGTTCTACTGTTTCTTCAATATTGCCAACATCCTCAGATAGCGCAATAGATATGGTGTCAATTCCAACAGGGCCTGAAGTGTTGAATAAAAATCTTAGATAATGCATATCAAGTTTATTGAGTCCCATTTTGTCTACACCCAATTTTAGTAATACAGAATCAGCGACTTCATAAGTGATTTTCTTATCATCTTTCACTTCAACAAAATCCCTTATTCTCCTCAGTAATCTCAAAGCAATTCTTGGAGTGCCACGTGCACGGCAGGCAATTTCCCGTGCTGCATTTTCTTCAATTTCAGTAGAAAGAACTCTTGCGCCTCTTTTTATAATATTAACCAGTTCTTCAAAAGAATAAAACTCAAGATGCAAGGGAATGCCAAAACGATCTCTGAGTGGCGCAGAAAGTAATCCAAGCCGTGTAGTTGCTCCAATTAACGTAAATGGTGGTAGATCTATCCTTAAAGTGCGAGTAGATGGCCCTTCACCTACTAATATGTCCAAGCAAAAATCTTCCATAGCAGTATATAAAACTTCTTCGATGCTGCGATTTAATCTATGGATTTCGTCGATAAATAGAACATCTTTTGCATTTAAAGTGGTAAGCACTGCAGCCAAGTCCCCAGCTTTGCTAAGTAAAGGACCAGAAGTTGCGCGAAAGCTGACCCTTAACTCTTTAGAGACAATTTGCGCTAAAGTTGTTTTGCCAAGTCCTGGAGGACCGTACAATAAGACGTGATCTAAGGCTTCAGTTCTCGTCTGTGCAGCGTTTATAAACACTTTTAAATTTTGTATTAAGTCTTTTTGCCCGACAAAATCATCAAGTTGCTCAGGCCTGATGTTGATATTGCGCACATCTTCAGTATGTTCTTTATCGCACGATATTGATTTCATAGTGTTTTAAGTGCCATACGAATAATATCCTTAGTGTCCAGGTTTGGCGATTCGTCTTGTATTTTTTTTATCGTATCATAAGCTTTCATTTTTTCATACCCAAGATTGATCAAAGCTGAAAGGGCATCTTCATTGATTGGATGAAAATTATTGTTATTTATTTCTAATTTACTCACTTTGCCACTTAATTCAGTGATGATTCGATTTATGAGTTTTAGGCCCAGGCCACTCATCTTGAGTGCTACTTTATCTTCATTCATAATTGCCAAAAATAGCTGTTCTGGAGTTAATTTACTCAAAATTGACATTGCAGTTTTGTAGCTAACGCCGCTTACTTTAACAAGCAACCTCAAGCACTGCTGTTCTTCTTTGCTTATGAAACCATATAGCTGAGCAACATTTTCTCTGTTATTTGCATAGGTTTCGATAAGTAATTTAACTCTACTTCCGATGGAACATGCATTTAAAGTTTTGGCTGAGAGATACACTATATAGCCAACATCATTCACATTCAGGATTATGTGATCACTGTGCACTTCATCAACTATTCCGCTTAGATTTCCTATCATTTTTAGTACTGTATAGAGTTCAGTTTAAATACTCTCAGATCTTAGGTCAAGCAAACGAACATTATAACAGAGAGCCAAGTAGCTCATAGAAACGAAAAACTTCCTTGACACATTTTGCCAACATTTGCCGCTTCAAGTCTGTCTGCTATGACTTTTATATACTGATAATCATTATACTCACACCCCGGCACCACCGTTTGAAAGCACAGTTCAATGAATTTTAGAAAGTTCATGATATAATGTTGAAACCAGCGCGTAACGCTGGGATGACAAAAAAAGGAGCACTTACTCCCCCAACAATGTTGCAAAAAACATAAAATTAGAGAAAAGCATTTCTCGAAAACTTCTGTGTCCAAAACCAAGAGAGCTATTTATTTATAGCACCAATAATCAATTAACCATCAGCTTCAATGAATGATATGAATATATTATTTCAAGGAAAGTTCATGGGAAATAAGGTACGGATTAGCTGTAGCTATGAGCCTAATCGGTTGTCAGAAAAGTATTTGTTAGATGCTTATGAAAAAGCAGCATCAAAGCAAGTAAGTCAAAAAAACTTAAAACATAAAAGTGCGATTCAAGGGGGATCAAGTGGTAACAGTGAGTTTATATGCAAGAGTTTCTTCGGGGAAACAAGCACAAGAAAATACAATAGCAAGCCAAGCAGCTATAGAGAAGCAGATTAGCATGGATGGGTACAGATTATTGAGAGAGCATGAATTTATTGATAATGGCTACAGTGTTAGTCCGTCCTGGTCTAGAAAAATTACGTGATAAAGTAATAGAAGGTGAAATTGATAAAATTTACATTAATTCTCCTGATCGTTTATCTAGAAAATATGCATATCAAATGATATTGCTTGAAGAATTTCAGAAAGCAGGAGCAGAAGCGGTTTTTTTAAATTATGAAATTAACGATAACCCAGAATCTCAATTGCTGTTACAAATGCAAGGTATGATAGCAGAATATGAACGTGCAAAAATTATGGAACGAAGTCGTCGTGGAAAGATTTATGCGGCTAATAAAGGTTGTGTAAGTGTAATGGGAGGAGCTCCTTATGGTTATCGTTATATAGATAAATATATGGGAGGAGGACAAGCTTTATTTGAAATTAACGAAGAAGAAGCTGATGTTGTTCGCAAAGTATTTTTGTGGATAGGCAGAGAAAGGGCAAGTATTGGGAAAGTATGTCGTCGGCTAAATACTATGTCCATTATGACACGAACAGGAAAAAAGTGCTGGGATAGAAGTGTAATTTGGGGTATGTTAAAAAACCCCGCTTACAAAGGACAAGCAGCTTTTGGTAAAACTAAAGGTAGGTGTAAGGTTACAACATATAAGACCACAAAAACATTCTTGTGAACAGCCAAAAGATAATTACTCCATTTATCCTGTTGAAAAAGCGAATTGGATTTATGTTAAAGTGCCAAATATAGTGGATGAAGATATATTTGATATGGTTCAAGAACAGTTAGCTGAGAACAGAAAAATAGCCAGGACAAGAGAAAGAGGAGCAAAGTATTTATTACAAGGTTTAGTCGTATGTAAGCGTTGTCGTTATGCATATTATGGAAGTCCTGTAAGAAATAAACGAGGAGAAAAAGTTGAGCATTATGCATATTATCGTTGTATTGGTAGAGATTCTTACCGTTTCGGTGGTAACAAAATTTGTGATAATAAACACATTCGTACAGATGCGTTAGAAACAGCTGTGTGGGAAGAAGTTAAGCATTTATTGAAAAGTCCAAATAGAATTTTAGAAGAATACAAACGTAGATTTTCAGAGCTTAAAAAATCATCGTGGGATAAAAAAAGCGATTTGCTTGAAAAGCAAGAAAATAAATTAAAACGAGGCATTGCTAGACTTATTGATAGTTATGCCCAAGAATATATTAATCAAGAAGAATTTGAACCACGAATCAAAGCGATGAAACAAAGCTTAAAAACAATTGAAGAGGAGAAAAAAAGGATATTCGATCAAAAGAAATTAAAACAGGAATTAACCCTAGTTGTCACCAATTTAGAAGACTTTTCTTCCAATATTACATCAAACCTTGATAGCGCAGACTGGCTAACTAAACGCAGTATTATTAGAACATTAGTTAAGAGAATTGAAGTTGACCTTGAGGACGTAAACGTGGTGTTTCATGTAAAAGAACTATCAAACTCTTCTGGGCATAATGAAGAAGAAAAGAAAAATTTGCAACATTGTTGGGGGAGTATATATATGCGCTTGTAGCTCAGTTGGATAGAGCGTTGCCCTCCGGAGGCAAAGGCCGTGGGTTCGAATCCCTCCAAGCGCACTTTTAATTAAATTTGACAATAGTACTTTCACATAAGATAATAAAGGGATTTATTTAGAGCATAATTATGTCTGGTGGTACCATAAACAAAGTCATATTAGTTGGTAATTTAGGAAAAGATCCTGAAATTAGGACTACACAAAATGGAAAAGAGATGGCAAGTTTTTCAATAGCCACGTCTGAAAGTTGGACTGACAAACTTTCCGGTATGCGCTCTGAAAAGACAGAATGGCATAATATTGTAATTTTTAGTGAAGGATTAGTAAAAATCGTCAAAGATTTTGCACGCAAAGGCAGTAAAGTTTATATTGAAGGTTCTTTGAGAACTAGAAAATGGACTGACCAAAACGGTAGTGAAAGATACACAACAGAGGTAGTTCTATATAATTTTAATAGCGCTCTTACTCTCTTGGATTCACGAAATAGTGCGCCAAATCCTGATTACAAGCCAAGTGAATACAAACGAGGTGAAACAGAACAAAAAGATAAACACGAAAGTTTTGACAACGATATAAAAGATGAACTACTCGACGATGAAATACCATTTTAACAATTTAAATTGAAATCTACATTTTTATGGACTGCTTGTGTTACTTCTTTTAATTGCAATGGGGATAGCATAGATTATAGCAGTTTGCAGCGTTTACTGACAATGCAAGTTAAAGCTGAAAATGGCGTAGTGTTGCTAGGTAGCACAGGTGAGAGCCTATCGCTTACTGATTCTGAAAAGCGTACATTAGTTGAATTCGTATGTAAGCTAAAATTAAATACGAAAATTATAATTGGCGTACCAGGAGTGAATCTATATCAGACTCTTGAATGGCTTGATTTTTGCAAGGGTATGCCTATTCACGGCTATCTAATGACAACTCCCATTTATGCAAAGCCTGGAATTATGGGGCAGACTTTATGGTTTGAAAAGCTGCTTGAGAAAGCACATGTGCCGGCTATGTTTTACAATATTCCATCGAGAGCAGGAGTGAGTCTTCATGCTGAAACTGTACACAACTTATCCAGCCACGAAAAATTTTGGGCTATCAAAGATTCCAGTGGCACCGTTGGTACTTTAGCTCAGTATAAGAAAGTTGCTCCAAATATTGAGGTCTTTTGCGGAGATGATAATATGATATCCGATATGGCCGCTTATGGTGCGGCTGGTCTGGTTTCCGTTGCTTCCAATGTTTGGCCACATGCAGCACATGAATATGTTAAGCAATGCCTACTGTCATTCCAGCACGTAACTAGAAAAAAAACAACTCCTCAAATGACAGGAAATGACATGAAAAGTTCAACAGATATCTGGCAACAAGCTTGCAAAGCTCTATTTATTGCCAGCAACCCAATACCCACTAAAGCACTTTTGCATGATATTGGTCTTATAGAACATCAAACTGTCCGCCTACCACTCAGCACAGAAGACTTGCCTTCTGTTGAGATATTAAGGCAAGCTAATGAAATTATCTTCGGGTGAGAGGATTGTCAAACATTTCAGGATACCAGTATCCTGCATCAATACCATCAATTTTCATAGAGGTATCAGGCATTGCTTTATCGATCAACAATTTAAAGGAATACAAGCAATAGGACCTACCACAGCAGCTAAAGCACCTATAGCTGCTGGTGATGTAAAGCCAAGAGCAACCAATCCTGCTCCTATCCCAAATCTAACACCAGTACACGCAATTGCTTGCACTATTCCTTTTGAAGAGTCCTTAAAGCCCAAAGTTGAGAGTTTTGCTATTAAACCTATTGCACATAACGACGATAATAGCAACCCAGCACCAACCATTCCACCTGCAACAAGAGGTGACAAACCAGAAATAGAGCTTATAGCGTAATTTGTAACAATTCCATTAATAGATCCTAAGCCTGCTATTATCCCCCCCACTATTCCACAGATTATTTCCGCTATTGCTATCGTCCCTATTATATCTTGAGATCCACTCATAATTTCTATCTCCTTATTAACATTTAATTAATGCTATAGC
>JJRW01S0001440.1:249825-263976 GCA_001188405.1 Loxosceles reclusa
GATTTTGTTTTTTAGTATTCAGGTAAACCTTTCTTGGGTTAGCTATAGATCCCAGTGTCAGCTACTCGGATGACAAAAAAGGAGCACTGGAATGACAGCAGTCATACGTCATACCGCCGCGGTATCTCTTAACATAGATCCCGCTAACACGTAGCGGGATGACGAATATACCGCCACGAACCGTCATACCGCCGCGGTATCTCCTTAGCATAGATCCCGCTAACACGTAGCGGGATGACGGTTGTCGTTTAGTTATAAACATTAAGAAATTTACTAAACGGAAAAAAAGGCAAAGAAACCCTAGGGTGGCTAGTATTCAAATTCTCCCTTGTCTATTTGACGTCTTTTGCTGTCTTAAACGCTTTATAAGCGCGTTTCGGCTTGTATAGGTAGAAACCTAAAAGTTTTATAAAGACATGAGGTGCACATAGTGCAAAAATTAAGCATGATTTACGCCAAATACATTAAGTTTTTTTGTCATTAATCCACTGCAGAGATTGCGAAGATAAATAAATAGCTTCAGTTTCATGATAAGGGGGCTGGCAAGGTTTGTTAAGTAATTTTTCGTAGCTCTCATGATTTAAAAAGCTGGATTCCAGCTTCATGCGATGAAATGACAGATTACTGTTACCTTATCTAGATACAGAAAAAAAATCTTAATACTTAACACATTTTTCATAGTACACACCGTATGATTGATAAATAGAATAATGAATAGATTTACATAATATTTGGAGGCTGCTAATGGTTACCAATACTATTATTTTGAATTTTGAGATAGAAAAAGGCGAGTTTATAGAACCATATTACTTTTCTGCGCGTATAAAGCTTACAAACGAAAGCAAAAATTTTTTGCGTGAGCAACTTGGCAGTACAGTTCAATTTGATAACTTAGATGACCACTTCAATCTCAACCCTGAAAATTTTTATATCTCTTATAACCAATATGGTGGCAGAAATGAGCTAACCGTTAGGGATGACAACAGTAGACATTTAACCTCCAACCTTCCGCTTAATCACTACGGATTCTCAATGAAACTATCATCTAATGATGTATCAAGCGCAGATTATGGTTTTTATCCTCTACGTGCAATCTATAACCCAAATGATAAAGCAAAGGAAAAAGAATTCGATGACCATGGTAAATTATTACCAACTGTATCGAACATACTAAATAAATTGCTAAGCAATGCAAACAACTTAACTACACAAGATGTATTACAAAACGTATTCTCACAGCTGCAGAAGAAAGCTGATGAAGAAGCAGAAAGATTGGCAAGAGAAAGAGAAGAAGAAAGACAAAGGGAAGAAGAGTTAAATGAAAAGAACAAGGAATTAAAAGAACTTATAGAAAAGGATGAGATTAAAATATTTCAAGTGATAAAAGGTCATGATATAGGCAATGGGCGTTCAGCAGTAATTTTACAACTTGATGGGGAGATAGCCCTTGATTCAAAAAAATACTACATAGCAGAATATAAACACCACCCAGAATGGGAAGGCAATGAATACTTGCATTTTGTTGGCCCTAGAGATGATATGCTGGTTGATTATGAAAACTTATTTTTTGTGCTCAATCAAAGCTCTTACTCTGGTTTTGAAAGTGGGTTTTATTCAGCAGACAGCACTGATCCCTATAATTACGCTAAATATTCAAAAGAACCATATTTGAGTGGTGATCAGCTATCTGAAAAATTATCTAATGAGTTGGAGGAAGATAGCAATCAGATAGGTACTGAATTTACAATTGATGATGAGCAAGTAGACGAAGAAGTTGTGGTAGAGAGTGAAGCCAAGTCTGGGGAGAAAGGAACGGTTGGTGAGGATAACGCAAAAAATACTATACAGGAAGAAGAATCTAATTATATAGATCAAATGCAAGCAGATGATGGTAGTAGTTATGTTGAAGATCAACCAGCTTTGCGTGATGATATGGAAAAAACTCTACAGGAGCCATTATATAAAGACAAAATGCATGAACAAAATAATCAGAGAGCTAAACAAGATATGGAAACAAGAAAGTTAGCTACAAAAACTGAAAATCAAAGTAATAAGACTGAAGAGCAAGAAAAGCCAACAGAAAATGAACAAGAAGCTGTTATAACAAGTGTTATAAACAGTATGAAAGATAATAAGGAAGAGGATCACCTGCAACACCCCTTAAAAATAAACAAAGGTGAGCTTCTTGAAACAGGAAAATATAAAGTGGAGCTGCAAGCTACAGGCGAAGACATAAATAATTTTTATCAAAACTTAAGTAGTCAGTATACCACTGGGAAATACAGTTATGATCAAATGACGGTTCTATATAATAAAGTTTATGCACGAGATTCTAGTCACGATGGAAAGCTGATGCTTCTTCCTGAAGCATATGTTGCAGATGGTCACCTGTTTATTCAGGATAGAGATTTTGGAACTTTGCATGATTTCAATGAAATGTTTTATATAAAGTGATGAGTCCGTATGATGTGAAGGGCTAGATTCAACTTGGCGGACGAGAATTAACTGATAAAGAAAGCTGATGCATATTTTTACCTTTAAGGTTTCTTATCGAGTATAAACATCAGCTCGTCCCATTCCCTTTTACCAATTCCGCTTTCTTCTCTAGTAACATTTTCTCCTTTAATTAATTTGCGAATTATTTCTAGACCAGTTCTTGAAATACAAGCTGATTCTAAGCAATATTCAACAAAGGCATTGTAGGCCAGTGGAACCCATTTTTTTATTATATCCAGCATAACTTCTGCATAGACTCTAATTTCATACTGAGCATGCTTGTCAGCTCTGAGCTTCAAAAAATGAAGAAGGTTATGCAGATCTATCTTCCAATAAAATTGCGTGTAGTAATTAAGCGTTAGGTTGGTTCGGGCAATTTCTCTTGCAAGCCCCTGCTCAATAAATTTCTCATAGTGAGAATATACTAAATCAGAGTCATTTGTTAGAGAATCCATTATTTCCTTTGAAATGCCCGAATCAAAAGCTTCCCCGCTACCTTGTTTATTATTATCAGATTGTTTTGCAACCTGTTCTGGTTTTGGTATATAAAATTCATTATCAAGTATTGAATACCTTGCTGAATACTCATTCACATTTGCAGTTCTATGCCTTATCCATTGCCTTGCAACAAAGATTGGAAGTTTCACGTGAAACTTAATTTCACACATTTCAAATGGAGTTGTATGATGATGTCTCATTAAATACTTTATAAGTGCTTCATCCTGACTTATCTGTTTTGTTCCTTTGCCATAAGAAACACGAGCAGCTTGAACTATAGCGCTATCAGAGCCCATATAATCCACTACTCGAATAAATCCATGGTCTAATACCTTATGTTCTTCATATAAGATTTCATCTATTTCTTTCACTGTGACTCGTTTAGTTGTTTCATTCATAGTATGTCCTCAAGATGAAATAGAGATATCAGCTCCACATGAATTAAGTTTTTCATGCATTGCTTCATATCCTCTCCATAAATGATGCGAATTATTTATTGTAGTTTCTCCACCAGCTACCAAAGAAGCAAGTACCAAAGCTGCTGTTGACCTTAAATCAGTGGCACACAGATTAGCTCCAGATAAGCTTTTTATTCCATTTACAGTGGCTTTATTTTTCTCTATGCTGATATTAGCACCTAACTTTCTCAATTCATCTACATGTGCAAATCTGTTTTCAAAAATGTTCTCTTCAATTACTGATATCCCATCAGCGATGCACGTTGCAGACATCAGTTGTGGTTGCATATCACTGGGAAAGTTGGGGTATGGATCTGTTGCAATGTTAGCAGACCTAATAGAGCAATTTTTTCTGGAAATCATAACCCCCTCATTATATATTTCAACATTAGCCCCTATAGCCTTCAATTCATTCACAATGCATCTTATATCAGATAGACTTATTCCTTCTAACTCCAACTTACCACCGGTTATTATAGCAGCTAGTGCATAGGTGCCTGCTTCTATGCGATCTGGTATTATTTTATGAACACATCCATTTAATTCTTCAACTCCTGTTATTGTGATCCTTGTATCACTAATCTCAATATTAGCACCCATTTTCTTTAGGAACTCTATTAAATCAAGAACTTCCGGCTCCGTTGCAGCATTGTTTATTATTGTCACTCCTTCTGCAAGTGTTGCTGCCATTATTACATTTTCTGTTGCACCAACGCTTATTTTCTCAAGTATAACTTCTTTCCCTTGTAGCTTTCCTTTCACTGTTGCAATTATATTACAGCCTTCAACTTCAATTTTAGCTCCCATTTCTTCTAATGCTTTGATATGCATATCAACAGGACGCTTTCCAATATTGCATCCACCAGGAAAGACTGTTATGATTTTACCAAATCTACTGAGAATTGGACCTAGCATTAAAAGAGATGCTCGCAGCTTACTTGCAGTTTCGTGTGACATTACGTGATTGTTGATATTACTGCAGTCAATTTCCAAAGTATGATTTGCTTTATAATCTTTATTGCGTGTAAAATTCACTTTCGCTCCAAGACTCTCAAGCAGCTTAGACATTAGATGCACGTCAATTAAATCAGGTACATTATGCAAAATTACCGAGAAGCTACTCAATAGACTTGCTGCCATTATTGGTAAAACAGCATTTTTTGAGCCATTAATCTTGATTTTTCCGACCAGAGGTTTATGGTTACTACTTACTAATATTTTGTGCATTTAATTAAGCTAGATCTTACCAAATAAGTATAGTAAATCGACAGTAAAAGGCAAATTACAGATAATATAGCTATCACAGATCATAATGTTCGTACATTTTAGCTATTCAACAGCAAAATTGATTACACTTGTCCAAAGATGAGCGATGCATTAGTGCCACCAAAACCAAACGAATTGGAAAGTGCATATCGAATTTTATGCTCCTGAGCTTTAAACGGTACAAAATTTAAATCACATCCTTCTGAAGGTTTATGTAAATTTAAGGTTGGCGGAATAATTCCATTATTTAACGCAAGAATACTGAATATTGCTTCAACGCTCCCTGCAGCACCAAGTAAATGTCCTATAGAAGATTTAGTTGAAGAAACAGGTATTTTATAAACGTAGTAACCAAATAACTGTTTCATTGCTATTACTTCAATTTTATCTCCAAGTGGCGTTGAAGTTCCATGTGCATTGATATATCCTACTTGATTTGGATTAATTTGCGCACTTTTTAAGGCAAGCTGCATTGCCTTAAATGCGCCTCTTCCTTCTGGATGTGGTGCTGTAATGTGGTGCGCATCTCCTGTGAGTCCGTACCCAACCAGTTCAGCATGTATTTTTGCCCCCCTTTTTTTTGCATGTTCGTATTCCTCCAGCACCAATATACCTGCTCCTTCACCCATAACAAAACCATCACGTTCTGTATCCCATGGCCTTGAAGCTTCTTCCGGTTTATCATTGAATTTAGTTGATAATGCCTTCATAGACGCAAAACCTGCAATTCCAACTCTACACAGTGCACTTTCTGCTCCACCTGCAATCATAATATCCGCTTCACCAAGTTTTATAGTTCTTGCTGAATTTATGATTGCATGCGCACCTGTTGCACATGCGGTTACTGCTGAATCGTTTGGACCTGTAAATTCATATTTAATAGAAATATGGCCAGATATCAAATTTATTAGACTTGCAGGGACAAAAAATGGACTGACACGTCTGGGCCCTTTTTCCTGCATGGTAATAATATTTTCCTGAATTGATGGTAGACCACCTATACCAGAGCCAATAGTCACACCAATACGCTCCCGATTGATATTTTGGCTTTCCAAAATTAATGAATCATCTACTGCCTGAATAGCTGCTGCAATACCATAATGGATAAAACGATCTGTCCTTTTTGAGTCTTTTTCAGAAATATAACCTACAGGATTAAAGTAATTCTCAATGTTATCGGATTGCACAGGCACCTGCCCTGCAACCTTACAAGCAAGATCAGAAGAGTCAAATCTATCTGCATTGATTGCTTTTATGCCAGACTCACTTTTTATTAGCCTTGACCAAGTGTTATCAACATCTGCCGCTAGTGGAGTGATTAACCCGACACCAGTGACTACTACTCTTCTGCTCATTTAACACTAACTATTAGCCTTTTTTACTATTAATGTACTCAACTATTTGCTCCATAGTTTCCATTTTTTGTGCGTCTTCATCTGGAATTTCTATTCCGAACTCTTCTTCTGCTGCCATGATGATTTCAACTGCATCTAAACTGTCTGCACCATGCTCCGAAAGCTTTGAAGAGCTATTGAATTTCTCTACATCCTTACTAATGTGCTCTAGTATAATCTTTTTCACTTTCTCTTCTATGTCTTCTCTAGTGCTCTTTGCTAGTTCGCTATTCACATTTCTTACCAAAAAAATAACCTATTCTTTGATGTTATAAAAAATTTTTATGTTTGCAATATCTTTTATAACTGGTAAACTACAGCAAAGTTTTCTACTGCCCTAGCTGGCTAGCGTTACGTGCTAAACAATTAACAATTCAAAAATGCTGGACGAAACAACAAAAAATTTGCTTATTGTAGAAGTAAATAAACTTTTACCAGAAAATAGCGAGAATAAGCTTATATCAGCTATGCGTTATATACTCCTTGCTCCTGCAAAACATATACGCTCCTTTTTAGTCGTAGCTTCATCGCGAGTGTTTAACACGGAAGCTAAAAAAGTAATATCAGTTGCTGCAGCAATTGAATTTGTTCATGCTTACTCTCTAATTCACGATGATTTACCGTGCATGGACAACAGTGATACTCGCAGAAGCCAGCTAAGCTGCCATAAAAAATTTAATGAAGCAACAGCAGTGCTTGCCGGAGATGGACTACTTACTCTGGCTTTTGAGGTATTATCTTCGTTAAATGAGAAACGCTGTGAGATCATAAAAGTGCTCTCTCAAGCAATAGGAATTAGGGGAATGGTAGGAGGACAGGTTTTAGATATTGGTGCAGATTTTAACAAAATAAAAGAAATTCATTTGATGAAAACCGCAAAACTATTTGCAGCTTCATGTGAAATAGGTGCTATAATAGGGAATGCTACAGATAAGCAACGTAAGGCGTTATATAACTACGGGATAAACCTAGGGCTTATCTTTCAAGCTAAGGATGATATTGAAGATTACGAACAAGATAAAACAAATAATCTAATGTCTGTACTTGGTAAAAGTGAAGTAGAGGACTATATAGACGCCCTCTTTAAACAAGGCTTGGATAATTTGAGTGCGCTTTCAGGGGATACTAATTATTTATATGATTTATTGAATCAAGTAAGGAAAGATGGTTAGAAAAATTATATTACAAATGCTTATTTCCATAGTAATGATTCTCACTTTAACCTCTGCTTTTATGTTTACTATTGTCTATATAAACAAAGGTAAACCGGAAAAAAAGGACAAGCTTTATGAGATAAGTGCCACGCATGGTGGTTTGATACAGACAATAGCACATTATCTAGTGAAGCCAATACTTGAATCAGCACTCGACCGCTATATTGAAAAGCATGGGCTAACAGAATATTTAGAAGAAATGACGCAGCAAAAGGAAGAAGATTCGATAAATTTTTATGAAATTACTGAAGGCAGTGGCAGCAAGGCTTTCTGCGGCCTGGAAGTCCTACTGCAAATATATAAAATTTCTAATAATAACTTAACAACACTCCCTAGCAAAGTTTCTGATGTTACTTTGAAAATAGGTCAAGATGACCTAAAAGAAGTGGGTTTAGGGGTGATAGGTATGAAAGAAGGCGGAGAACGTGTAGTTACTATTGCCAATGATAACAAAGTGAATTTTAATTCTTATTACGTCAAACTGATCGAAGTAAAGGATAAATATCCCGACTCAGTGAATAATCTGATGGTTTTTAATGACTTAATTAACAAGACTGGAAAACAAGTAAGGTGCGGTGATGAGATATCAGTTAAATATAGCGTAAAGGAGCATAATGGGGAATATATAGTCAAGGATCAAACAGTGCAATTTAGGGTTGGCGATAAAAAAATACCACTTGCTATAGAGCTTGGAGTTGTGGGAATGAGAGCTGGTGATAGAAGAACTATTCTTTCTCCGCCTGACCTTTTGACTATTACTGACGATATGTTAATAAAAGACATAGATTATGATGAAGAAAATATCTCAATAATTGACTTAAGCTTAGATATTAAGCAAGAGGTCGCAGCACACCATTCTACTGTTGAAAAACAGCCTAAAGAATATAGCTGAAAATTTTAGGCTTACTGGCTGACCTTCTGAACACTCTCTATACTACTTAAAGTAGGCTTTTTGTTTTTCCTAAAGTATAAACTTAGATAAATCAAGCTGCTTCGAAATTGACTCAAGTTTATCTTTTACATACTTGCTGTCTATAATGAATTTTTCGCTATTTTTCTCAGAAGCAATGAAACTTATTTCATCTAAAAGCTTCTCCATGATAGTGTGAAGCCTTCTTGCGCCTATATTTTCCACTTGCCTGTTAACTGTAAACGCTATTTCAGCTATGGTTTTTATACCATCATCAGTGAACTCAAGCGTCACATTTTCTGTTTTCATTAAAGCTATGTACTGCTTTAACAAACTAGATTCTGGTTCCTTTAATATTCTTATTAAATCCTCTTGAGTAAGTGCCTTAAGTTCTACCCTGATCGGTAATCTGCCCTGCAATTCCGGTAAGAGGTCAGATGGTTTAGACTGATGAAAAGCACCAGATGCAATAAATAATATATAGTCTGTTTTTACATGGCCATACTTAGTTGTAACAGTTGTTCCTTCAAGTAATGGTAACAGATCGCGTTGCACTCCTTCTCTGTTTACTTCACCTTTTACTTCTGTACGTGCTGCAATTTTGTCTATTTCATCCAAAAATACTATACCGTCATTACTAACAAGATCAATGGCTTCTTTGATTATCTTATCTTCATCCATTAGTCTTTCACTTTCTTCATTAATTAATATTTCACGCGCTTCTTTTACCTTCACCGTAATAGTTTTTGTTTTTTTGCTCCCGTTAAACATCTTGCCCATTATTTCTGTTACATTCATCACACCAACTTGCCCACCTGGCATGCCTGGTATATCGAAAGTAGGTAACATACTCTTGCTCTCTCTGACGTTAATAGAAACTTCTCCGTTCTCAAACTCTTTATTCCTCAACCTTTCTCTAAAAATTTTTTTACTCTCTTCGGTTGCATCTTCGCCTACCATAGAGTTTACTATTGTTTTCTCAGCTAAAATTAAAGCCTTGTTAGCTAAGGCTTTACGGGCTTTCTCTTTAACTAAAACTATTGCTGCATCAACTAAATCGCGTATTATCGAATCAACGTCACGTCCAACGTATCCTATTTCAGTAAACTTCGTTGCCTCAATTTTTATGAACGGTGCACCAGCAAGTTTTGCTAAGCGGCGAGCTATTTCAGTTTTACCAACCCCTGTATGACCAATCATCAATATATTCTTAGGTATGATTTCATCACGCAATGGAAATGGAACCTGATTGCGACGCCAACGATTTCTGAGCGCAATAGCAACAGCACGCTTTGCATCATCCTGTCCGATTATGAATCTGTCCAATTCTTTAACTATCTTCTGTGGTGGCAGGTCATCTAACAAAACTTGAGTACTGTCATTAACTTGAACATCGCTGTCATTTGAATCAAAACCACTCTTAGTATCTTTATAGAGGTCATCTTTTTCATCGTAGGTGTCATTACTACAAGACCGCCCTTCTGAAAGGGTTATAGGCTGATTGGAAAAATTAGTGCACAAAGTTTTTTGCTTGGAAGACATATCACTCCTCTATCTTTTCAATAACTACATTATGATTTGTATAAATACATATATCGCCAGCTATCTTCATAGCCTTCTTTGCAATCTCTTCTATTGATATTCCTTTAGTGTCAATTAAAGCTCTTGCTGCAGATAGAGCAAAATTTCCCCCAGAGCCAATAGCTGCGATTCCATCTTCAGGTTCAAGAACATCACCTGTTCCCGTAATTACTAATGAAATAGATTTATCTGCAACAATCATCATAGCCTCTAATTTTCTTAGATATTTATCCATTCTCCAGTCTTTTGCAAGTTCAACACATGCTCTCATTAATTGCCCTGGATGCTTGTCAAGTTTAGATTCTAGTCTTTCAAAGAGAGTAAATGCATCGGCTGTTGCTCCAGCAAAACCGGCAATTACAGAATCACCGGAAAGACGCCTAACTTTTTTTGCTCCGGATTTTATAACAGTGTAGCCCAGTGAAACCTGTCCATCACCTATTACTACTACGCTTTTATCTTTTCTAATTGACAGTATAGTAGTTCCATACATTTTATTGTTATCGTGTTGAATCATTTTTCTATCACTTTAAATAAGAATCTCATTATACTTTAATCTTTAGTCAAATTTGCTAAATATGTTTAATTATAGCTTATAATATAATACCTTCCTTATAACATTTAAAGTGTAGATGCAAAACATAATTCGCCCAGATTTGGAAAAAAGTATAAATAATTGGTTTGAGGCAAAATTTAACGGCCTTACATTGCCATTTTATAGCTCTATAGATCTTAGAAACTCCAGCTACAAAATTGCCCCAGTGGACGCTAATTTATTTCCTGCAGGGTTCAACAATCTAAGTGAGACATCAAGAGCAACAGCAGCAAAACTAATAAAAAGTTATTTTGAAACAAAACAATATAAAAAGACTCTTATAATACCGGAGAATTACACACGAAATAAAATGTATATAGAAAACGTATTTGTTATAGAGAAAGTACTGCAACTCGCAGGTTTTGAAACTAGAATTGGCCTCTTTCATAATGAAACGTACAATTTAATAGAACAGTATGAAACTGTTGTGAAAGAAAACTCTTTGCTGAAGACAACTTCAGGATTTGTGCCTGATGTTATTATACTGAACCGTGATATGACGAGCCACATTCCAGACACGCTAGAAAACGTAAAACAAGAGATAGTGCCAAGTCCATTATATGGCTGGCACAGTAGGCAGAAATTTCAATATTTTGAAATCTATCAAAAATTAGTGTCCGAATTTTGTGGCGAATTTAAAATGGACCCATGGCTTATTTCTGTGCTTACAGAAAGCTGTAATGGAGTTGACTTTAATGATGATTCATCACTAGAAGCAGTAGCGACTAAAGTTGACCAAATATTATCTCTAGTGCAAAAAAAATATGAGGAATATGAAATAAAAACACAACCTTACGTTTTTATCAAAGCAAGCAATGGCACATATGGGATGGGCATTATAACAGCAACAAGTGGAAAGGAAATATTAAATCTCAATAAAAAAAAGCGTCATAAAATGAAAAAGATAAAAGAAGGAATAGCAATCAATAGTGTTATTATACAAGAAGGTGTACCAACCATTGACATATTTAAAAGCAGTTCTGCAGAACCGCTAATATACTATATAGGAGATACTCCAACATGTTACTTATATCGATGTAATAGCAGGAAAGATGTATATTCTAGCTTGAATGCCACTGACTGTGAGTTTCATGATGTTAGCCAGGTTGTGGAAGGTAAAATTCTGTCACTTTGGAGTATTGTTGGCAAATTAGCAGTACTAGCGTTGGCAGTAGAAATAAAATCTTTTCACCTCTAACCCTTACATTCCCACAGCGTTGCCATCGGGCAGATCATTACCATCATTACCGGGCTGAATATGGTTATGGCCAGCATTATCAAGTTCAGTAGAAGGATCAGTACCATTACTAGGTTGATTGACAAGCTTATCGATGTTTGATACTAAATATGCTAGACTCAGTATTATACTAACTGTTACGCTTAAATTGAAATTATAGATTATGCCATTACCAAAGTTGATTGGTATGGTTGCAGTTTCCATTCTTTTTAATATGAAGCTTGACAAGCCCAATGACAAAGTTATTGTGCTGAAAATAACGTCCTTCCCATATTCAGCAGACTTTTCAGGATCCTTATTATCCAGATACTTCTTCCATGTATAATGACAGCTTATGAATTCTGAAAATAGAAATAGGACTGTTGATGTTAAACCAATATAACTTATTATATCTTTATTGTTTCCAGCTAAGAAATGAATGATTTTTGTCTGCATCAATATTCCTATGATACAGTGTGTCAAGAAGGCTAAGCTACCTATAACCTGTACCAGGTTTTTAGGTTCATCTTTATCATTTTGAGATTTATATCCAGCTAACTTGAGCCCAGAATGAAGAACGAGTAATGTTGATGTTGGTAATTTCATAAACTTGGCAATATCTGATACAGCAGAAATACTGGATCTGTTATTGTCAATAAACTCGCAACAAAATTGTAGTGAAATCTTACACAATATGCCTGTTAAACCTACTGCAATACAATACATCTTTCTAAGATCATGATTGTGAACATCATGTATACTTTGTGCGAACGTGCTCGATTTCTTTTTTGGCTTGCTTGACATAAAATAGTTAATAAAACATAAAATCCTTAAAGAAAAGTCCTATAAATCAGGACTTTAAGGGGGATTTATGCACAAATCGGCCAAGCATTTTATAAACAAAAAATCCGTACTGAGAGTTAGTACGCGAAAATAATATCCATCCTTGATAATTGCTTTATATTCTATATCAAGTTCAACTAGAGTTTCTGAATGCTCAGAAACAAAAGATATAGGTGATAAAACTACAGGTACACCATCAGCTTTTGTACGTGATAGCTCACTTTCAGTGCTTGGCTCTAGCCATTTTACAGGACCAATCTTACTCTGATAACATATTGACCAATCTAAGTTATTGATAGCTAACTTTTCTACTATTAACCCTACGCTTCTTTCTACCTGTGAAGAGTAAGGGTCGCCTTTTTTAATAACGCTAAGGGGCAAGCTATGAGCTGAAAATAGGACTCTTGGCTTACCAATCCTGCTGGCTAATTTGTAGTACTTGGCTATCAAGTTAGCATGAGCCTCAATAAAGTTTTCATTGTCATAATAATGATGAATTATTTTTGTATTGCATTTTAGGCCATGCTTTTTAGCATTTTTTTGCCAATTTTCGATGGATGACAAAGTTGTGGTAGTTGAATATTGAGGATATAGTGGCAGCAAAATTACTTCATCAGGATCGAACTGTTTTACACTTTTAACAACTTCGTCAGCAAACGGATGCCAATAGCGCATGCAAATGAATACCTTGTATACATGATTTTCATCTTCATTTAATTTTAGTTCTAAAGCATCAGCTTGTGCTTTTGTATTTTCCAGAATTGGCGATTTACCTCCAATTTCTTCGTATATTTTTCGTGCGATATTTTCTCGTTTCGCAGATATAAACTTTGCTAAAAGAAACCGAAAGGGATTCGGTAAATTGATTATTCTCCTGTCATAAAAAAGGTTGAATAAAAAAGGACGGACCGCATTTAGTGAACCAGGCCCGCCAAGATTAAATAAGATAACTGCCTTTTTCACCTACGCACTACTACAACAAGTTACTTCTGGGGTGCCTATAAAATTAACTACACACTCATCAAATTTAGTTATAGGCACTAAATTTCTTACACTGGCATACAATAAATGGCCTGATTTCTGCAGGTTACTCTTGGTGGATGTGAAGCTCCAATCGAAAAATGTATCGACAAAAAGACTTGGTAACGTTTCAAGAAGTTCAACAGCAGCTAAAGATAGCATTATACAACTTTGCAGGACCTTCAAAAGAACCTTTAGAGGGAAAAGTAAAACTTTAACGAAAAGAGAGGTGCTACTTGTTTCATCCAGTAGTCGCCCTGAGTTAGGCGAATTATACTCGGTGTGTTTTCTATTTTGATTAAAGATAGGAAATTTTATAGTATCTTTCTTAAATTCCGCGTCTATTTCTTTTCTATTGTGGTCAGTAATTTTTTCTAGTAACCACTCACGCCCATGCCAAGTTCTTACAACAAAACATGTAGCAACCATCAACGCAGCGCATATAAGTGCGCATTGCATGAGGCTCATACTGCCTAGCATAGCTGGCAGTGCAAAACAAACAAATGGCACTATGATAGCCATTTCAAAAAATGGAATAGTGTTCCTTTTCATTGCAAAGGCAGCGCCTTCTTTTAATTTTGTATTACGATGTGCGCTATACTCCAAATAACTCAAAAAAGCCAAGCTGAAAGTCAAAAATCCTTTTGTCCCGCAAAAAAT
>JJRW01S0001440.1:303502-314896 GCA_001188405.1 Loxosceles reclusa
ATTCGAGCCATTTCATATACCTTCTGGTTCAATGAAAAGCACCCTACTTGAAGGGGATTACATTTTTACTAGTAAATATTCATACGGTTACAGTAAACACTCATTTCCATTTTCTCCAAACATTTTTAGCGGCAGGATTTTTTATACCCCTCCAAAGCGTGGCGACATAGTAGTTTTCAAACCCACAAGAAATGACAGCATCAGGTTTGTTAAGCGAGTAATAGGAACACCAGGTGACAAAGTGCAAATGATAGAGGGAGAATTATACCTAAATGATCAGAAAGTAGAGCAAAGGCAAATTGAAAGTTTTGTTGATTATGAGTCAAATCGTAACATACCAAGATATATAGAAACGCTTTTAAGTGGCAAGGAACATGAGATTTTGATAGATAACGTCTCTAATAAGCTATCATATAATACTCCAGTTTATTATGTGCCTAACGATCAATTTTTTGTTATGGGAGACAATAGAAATAATTCTTTGGATAGCAGGTTTCCTGAAGTTGGTTTTGTACCAATGGAAAATATCATTGGGCGTGTAAGTATAGTTGGTTTATCGTTTAAATTGGGGAAGGTCGATTGGTTACCATTTAATTTCAGGTTACCTGTTGCTCTGAGATTTGACAGGATATTGCATAAAGTTGTGTAAACTCTACCTATCTGTTAATTCACATAATTCTAAAGCAGAACTTTCTAACTCAGCGATAGCGTTGTTAATTTCATTCAAGTCATTGCCTTGTAAAGCGTTTTTTGCGTTTTGTAATAGGTTTTTTAACTTTTGATCAGTGGAAACATTTTCAACTAGATGTATGAGCTTGTTACCGTTAATTTTAGCTTCTGCAAGGGAACGAGCCTTCATATCTTCATCAAAGCTGTTTATTGACTGGTTAACCATATTTTGAACATCAGCTTCACTCAAGCCAAAACTTGAATTTACTTCAACTGTCTGCTCAATTCCAGTAGCTTTTTCTCTTGCAGTAACAGTCAAGATTCCGTCAACATTAACTGTAAATTCTATTTCAACTCTTGCAGAACCTGCAGGTAGTGGTGGTATACCTTTTAGTTCAAACTGTGCTAGAGATTTGTTATCCTCGATCATTTCACGTTCTCCTTGACAAACGTGAATTTTCATTGCTGGTTGCCCATCAACATAAGTTGTAAACTCTTTTATCTCTGAAACTGGTAGTGGTGTATTTCTTGGTATGATTTTTTCAACTATGCCTCCCATAGTTTCTATGCCAAGCGATAAGGGTAAAACATCTAAAAGAATATTCCTATCTTTTGGATTGCAAGTTAAATAATGAGCCTGCAGAGCTGCTCCCATGACAACTGCTTTATCCGGATCCACGTCATTCAGTACTTTATTTCCAAAGAGTTTGACTAGTGAATTTTGAACCAATGGTGTTCTAGTTGCACCACCAACTAAAATTACTCCTTTTATATCATCAATTTTAAGATCTATGTCGCTTATAGTACGAGTGACTATATTGATAGTCTTATTAACCAAGAGACTGATTGCTTGCTCGAATTCTTCTTTGATAATTTCACATTCAAATGGCTTGCCGTTAATGTTAAAGCCAAAAGTGCCTGATGTATTTTCACTTAGGTATTCTTTCACGGCACGTAGTTCAACGAATGATAATGGCCCTGTCATTCCAGTGCTTGACACTGGAATCCAGTTCTTATTATATAACTTTTTGGTATGTTCATTTGCAATCAAGTTCTCTGGATCCCAGTGTCTGGGCACTGGGATGACACTTTCGCTTAAACCTGCCTTTTCTCTATACTTATCAAGTACAATTGAACTTAGTAGGTGATCAAAATCGTCACCGCCGAGTTTGGTATCACCACCAACCGCAAGGACTTGAAACACTCCTTGATGTAATTTCAATATTGAAATATCAAATGTTCCTCCACCAAGGTCATAAACTGCATATATTCCACTGTTATTGTTCTTTTCAATGGAGTAAGAAAGCGCTGCAGCGGTTGGCTCGTTAACGAGGCGAAGAACTTCTATGCCAGCTAATTTTGCTGCATATTTAGTTGCGTTACGTGCTGAATCGTCAAAGTAAGCTGGCACAGTAATTACTGCTTTTTTCACTTTTATCCCTGTGGATTTTTTTACCCTCTCGCATAAAGCTTTTAATATCTCAGCAGAAATCTCAACAGGAGTAAGATACTTCTCCTCTGAGCATTTTACTCTAATAACTTTTTCACTTTCGTTATCTATTTTAAAATTGAGGCCTTCTTTGTTCAAATCTTTAATGCTTTTACCCATTAAACGTTTTATAGAGCAGATGGCGTTTTGGTCAACACCATAGCCGATTTTCAACACGTTATTTTCATATGAAAGAGCAGAAGGCAGTAGCTCTCTTCCCTGTTCATCTTTAAATATCTCCACGTCACCAGCTTTATTCACTATAGCAATTAAAGAATTGGTAGTGCCGAGGTCTATACCAAACACTGTTTCATTTGAATTTGGTTCAGAAATTTGAATTGGCCGCATTTTTCTTCATTTCCTCAAATGACTTATATAAATATTTCAATCTCAAAACCTGTGTAGTAGCTTCATCAAAATTCTTTGTAGCGAAAGCATTAATTAGGCTTTTAGTGCAATCTTTTACCTTTTCATCAATCATCCTACCTGCAAATTGTAGATCATCACAGTCTAGCAAATATTCTCTTATTTCCATTGATTCATTTAATATCTCAGAATTTAGATGATCTTTTTGGCTTTTTACCCTAAAAAGATCCAGCAAATGCTCGGCACGTTCTAGTGGTGACTTTAGCACTTGATAAGCTTTGTTGATATTTTCCATGTTTTTGGACTGTCTTTCATTTATATCAGTCTTGCTTAGCTCAATATATTTTTTCTCTAGCCCATCAAAGCTGATATTGAAAGTTGGTTCAATTTCAAACAATGCAAAATAGTTGCTAGACATGAAAACTCTCTCCACAACCACATTTTCCTTTCTCATTAGGATTTTTGAAAACAAAACCCGATGAAAATTTTTCTTCTACATAATCCATTTCAGAGCCAAGAATAAACATGACGGATTTTGGATCAATCAACACTTTAATTTTTTGGCCATCACTACAGTTTTCCTCAATTATCGACTCTAAAGGACGAGTATCATATGCATATTCAATATCATATTTTAAACCAGAACATCCTTTTTGCTTAATTAGCACTCTTATTCCTATTGCTTCTTCTGATTTCTCAAGGTTAGCATGCTTTTTTTGATCCAATAAATACCTTATCCTTTCTACTGCTTCCGCAGTTATAGTGATAAGTTTTTTATTCTTTTTTACAGTTTCACCTCCGCCTACTTCTTGATATTCACTCATGCTTCTTAATTCTTTTGCTTACTTTGATAATCATGAATAGCGGCCTTAATAGCGTCTTCAGCAAGCACCGAACAGTGTATCTTCACTGGAGGTAAAGACAACTCTTCCACTATTTGAGTATTCTTTATCTGTGTAACGTCACTGATGGTTCTCCCCTTTATCATCTCTGTTAACAAGGAACTTGAAGCAATGGCAGAACCACAACCAAAAGTTTTAAATTTTGCATCTTCAATAACACCTTTGTCATTGACCTTTATCTGCAATTTCATTACATCACCGCACGATGGTGCACCAACTAAACCAGTACCAACATTTGGATCATTTTTATCCAGAGAGCCAACATTCCTTGGATTTTCGTAATGATCTAAAATTTTCTCATTATAACTCATAAAATTACCTATAAACCACTGCCTTATATTATAACATATTTAGGTTAAAAACTAAAGTAAAATACACTAGCAAACGGTATATTTTACTCACAAAATACCCGCAAAGTGAGTGCATTTTACTTTACAAATACATGTAGTGCGTGTCATTCTCTATATTGTAATTAAGTTTATGATCTAAAAAGGAGTATTCCCTTGAGTTTATTTGGTAATCTTTATAAAGGCTTGTTGAAAACTTCTTCGCGCTTTAGCGATGGAGTAAAGAGTATTTTTTCTGGCAAAAAAAAATTAGATCAGTCGCTTTTAGATGAGCTGGAAGAGCTGCTAATTAGCATGGACATTGGTCATAAAACTTCTAAGTTGATTATTGACAGGCTCACAAGCATCAAGTTTGACAAGGAAGTTGAGTATAACATTATTACGCAGCAGCTAATGAGCGAAATAGAATCGATATTGAACCCTGCTGTGCAACCGCTAATTTTAAACAAAAAACCACATATAATAATGGTATGCGGAGTGAATGGTAATGGTAAAACCACAACTATAGGTAAGCTCGCATATAAATATAAGAAGATGGGAAAGTCCGTTATGCTTGTTGCATGCGATACATTTAGAGCTGCTGCTAGTGAACAATTAAACATTTGGGCAGAACGTTCTGATTGCTTGATTGTTACTGGAGAGCATGGTAGCGACTCTGCAAGTGTTGCATATAGAGCTGTAAGTCAAGCTATGAAAGATAACGTTGATGTTGTTCTAATTGACACAGCAGGAAGGCTGCAAAATAATGTGAACCTTATGGAGGAGTTATCAAAAATATATAGAACGATAAAGAAATTGGATGACACTGCCCCTCATGACGTTATTTTAGTTCTTGATGCAACTACCGGCCAAAATGCTTATAGCCAATTAGAGGCATTTAGTAAGATGGTTAATGTTACCGGGCTAATCGTAACAAAGTTAGATGGCACTGCTAAAGGTGGAGTAGTAATTGGACTTGCAGAAGCTTATAAGGTAAAGTTACATGCTATAGGAATTGGCGAAAATATAGAGGACTTAAGGGAGTTTACTAGCAAAGAATTTGCTGAAGCGTTATTTAATTGTAATTAAAAATTTCTCTTAATTCCCTTACGTGACTAAGCTTGATTATCTCAATATCATGAGAAGAGTAATTACCATTTTTAGGCATAATTGCTTTTTTAAATCCTAACTTTTGTGCTTCTTTTAGTCTGAGATCAGCATGCGAGATGTTCCTAATTTCTCCTGAAAGTGCAACTTCACCGCAGATTATTGAAGAAGTTGGCAGCGGTAAATTTACTACACTTGAAATAAGGGAAGCAGCAACAGCAAGATCAGCCGATGGTTCCTGTATTTTGAGTCCCCCTGCAATGTTTAGGTATACCTCTTTATCATGCAAAAACATTTTGCAACGAGCATTTAGCACCGCGATGATCATAGCCAATCGATTAATATCCCACCCAACTACTGCCCTTCTTGGGGTTGCCATATTAGTCCCTGCTATTAATGCTTGCACTTCCATTAAAATTGGTCTTGAACCTTCAATTCCTGCAAATACGGCGCTGCCAACTACTTCTCTGTCATGAGCCATCAGAAACAATGATGATGGGTTATCAACAGGCACAAGTCCTGCTTCAGACATCTCAAAAACACCAATTTCATTTGCAGGGCCAAATCTATTTTTAATAGTACGTAAAATGCGGTATTGATTGCTATTTTCACCTTCAAAATATAATACCGTATCCACCATATGCTCCAAAGTTTTAGGTCCAGCTATTTGTCCATCCTTAGTTATATGACCAACTATTAAGAGAGAAATACCATATTGTTTCGCAAGAATGGTTAATTCATGAGCGCAAGTGCGGACCTGAGTTACAGTTCCGGGTGCTGATGTAATTCTGCTATCATACATCGTTTGTATAGAGTCAATTACTAAGAATTTAATACTTTTGTTTTCCTTTATTGTTGCTACTACATCAGTTAAAGACACTGTAGACAAAAGCTTAATTTTAGGTTCATTTATCTTAAGACGCTTTGCTCTGAGACTCACTTGCTCTAAAGATTCCTCGCCGGATACATAAAGACATTCAAAAGAGGAAAGTTGCACAACATTAGCTGCAATTCTAAGCAAAAGGGTGGATTTTCCAATACCAGGTTCGCCTCCAATTAAAATGCTAGCACCTTGAACGATACCCCCACCAAAAACTCTATCTAATTCTTCTATTCCTGTTAAAAAACGATTTGGAATGATAATTTCGCTACCCGATAACGTCTTTATTAAAATTGGTGCAGATATACTTCTTTTGCCCGTTTTTACTGCTATTTCTTCAACAACTGTATCCCAATTGTCACATGCGATGCACTTCCCTACCCATCTACCAGTGCTATGACCACAGGATTGACATACATATACAGTTTTCATCAAAGCTAAAATTATTTTGTTGTAATTGTAACAAAAATTAGCCAAATAGGCGAGTAAATGTTGAGTCTCACAAGCGTTGCGGTGCGAAGATAATTGTCATAAGTTGTGCCATTTAAATTCATGCACAATAATTGCACCCTCCAGGATCAAAGTAGCCCCTTCTCCTGTCATCCCAGTGCCCAGACTACTTGGATCCAGGAATTTTATTAAGTTGGTAAGCATAAAAGTAGCCGTTTTATGTTAAAATACAACGTTTTGATGATTATGAAAAGGCTGGATCCCAGTGTCTGGGCACTGGGATGACACCGTCATAAAGTAAATCAGCGTCACGTGCTGCCCAGTTCATGTTAGCTAAAGACAAAGAATCCCCGTTGGTGACTAGTTATTTATATGTACTTCAAAATATTGGCGTTTTTTATTCTAAACGCTACGATTCAGCCGCTTTTAAATGCAACTAACCTAAATTATAAACGTTAAGAAATTTACTGAGCGGAAAAAAAGGCAAAGAAACCCTATGGTGGCTAGTATTCAAATTCTCCCTTGTCTATTTGACGTCTTTTACTGTCTTAAACGCTTTATAAGCGCGTTTCAGCTTATATAGGTAGAAACCTAGAAGTTTTATAAAGACATGAGGTGCACATAGTGCAAAAAATTAAGCATGATTTACGCCAAATACATTAAGTTTTTTTGTCATTAATCCACTGCAGAGATTGCGAAGATAAATAAATAGCTTCACTTTCATGATAAGGAGGCTGGTGGAGTTTGTCAAGTAGTTTTTCGTTCCTAACGGTTGTTGCAAAAAATTATACAAAAAGTCTAATGAGTTAACTTTCATATATCCTGAGTAGTTCTTGTGCATTAGCTTTGATTAGGATAGGGCATTTTCTGTCATTTAATAGGGAATGCAATATTTCAGTTGCACCTTTAATGTCGTTATTATGTATCTTTACTACAGCGATAGCTTCTTGGCTTGAATAAGGATACACTGCACTTGATTCTAAATCATCAATTTTATCTTTATTTATTTTTTCACCGTTGGAGTGAAGTAAGCTCATTACCTCTAAGTATTGTGCTAACTCACGCAAAACATTAGGAGCATCTTTATCATCTGCCAAATCATTATAAATAATAGATGCTGTGTCTGTTGGCATTGAATCTGAGATATGATTGAATGCGTGTTCAAAATTTGCTAAATACCCCCAATTTGAATCTATTTCTTCTAGCAGCGGCTTACTATCTTTTTTTAAGAATAATACTTCGTAAAATTTGTCACCTGCAGTTATAGATTGTTTTGTGTTATCAATGTTGCGCAATAAGTATAATGTGATGCCAACTAACATTGGCGCGAGTGCAAGCAGAAAGATGTATTTTTTCATGGTAATATTCCAAATAGTTATATATTTATACATTAATGCTTTTGATTTGCAAAAACATATTGACATAGTGATTATATCACATAATAATATTCTCAAAGTTGTTTGAATAGTTGGAGATTAAAATATTTCTAAAGTAGAAATAAAGACAGCAGTATTAAGCTAAATTATTTTTTGTCGGATTTATCCGATGTACCCTCAACCTTTTATAGGTTGAAGTCTAAATTTGAGAGTTTGATCCTGGCTCAGAATGAACGCTGGCGGCAGGCCTAACACATGCAAGTCGAACGGAGTTATATTGTAGCTTGCTATGGTATAACTTAGTGGCAGACGGGTGAGTAATGTATAGGAATCTACCTAGTAGTACGGAATAATTGTTGGA
Source organism: Loxosceles reclusa (assembly GCA_001188405.1). NCBI lineage: Eukaryota > Metazoa > Arthropoda > Arachnida > Araneae > Sicariidae > Loxosceles > Loxosceles reclusa. The sequence goes on from JJRW01S0001440.1 coordinate 311,429, forward strand.
AATGGCAACTAATACCGTATACGCCCTACGGGGGAAAAATTTATTGCTATTAGATGAGCCTATATTAGATTAGTTAGTTGGTGAGGTAAAGGCTTACCAAGACAATGATCTATAGCTGATCTGAGAGGATGATCAGCCACACTGGAACTGAGATACGGTCCAGACTCCTACGGGAGGCAGCAGTGGGGAATATTGGACAATGGGTGAAAGCCTGATCCAGCCATGCCGCATGAGTGAAGAAGGCCTTCGGGTTGTAAAGCTCTTTTAGTGAGGAAGATAATGACGGTACTCACAGAAGAAGTCCTGGCTAACTCCGTGCCAGCAGCCGCGGTAATACGGAGAGGGCTAGCGTTATTCGGAATCATTGGGCGTAAAGGGCGCGTAGGCGGGTTAGTAAGTTAAAAGTGAAATCCCAAGGCTCAACCTTGGAACTGCTTTTAAAACTGCTAGTCTAGAGATTGAAAGAGGATAGAGGAATTCCTAGTGTAGAGGTGAAATTCGTAAATATTAGGAGGAACACCAGTGGCGAAGGCGTCTATCTGGTTCAAATCTGACGCTGAGGCGCGAAGGCGTGGGGAGCAAACAGGATTAGATACCCTGGTAGTCCACGCTGTAAACGATGAATGTTAAATATGGGAAGTTTACTTTCTGTATTATAGCTAACGCGTTAAACATTCCGCCTGGGGACTACGGTCGCAAGATTAAAACTCAAAGGAATTGACGGGGACCCGCACAAGCGGTGGAGCATGTGGTTTAATTCGATGCAACGCGAAAAACCTTACCACTCCTTGACATGGAAATTATACCTATTCGAAGGGATAGGGTCGGTTCGGCCGGATTTCACACAGGTGTTGCATGGCTGTCGTCAGCTCGTGTCGTGAGATGTTGGGTTAAGTCCCGCAACGAGCGCAACCCTCATCCCTAGTTACCATCAGGTAATGCTGGGGACTTTAAGGAAACTGCCAGTGATAAACTGGAGGAAGGTGGGGATGATGTCAAGTCATCATGGCCCTTATGGAGTGGGCTACACACGTGCTACAATGGTGGCTACAATGGGCTGCAAAGTCGCGAGGCTAAGCCAATCCCTTAAAAGCCATCTCAGTTCGGATTGTACTCTGCAACTCGAGTGCATGAAGTTGGAATCGCTAGTAATCGTGGATCAGCACGCCACGGTGAATACGTTCTCGGGTCTTGTACACACTGCCCGTCACGCCATGGGAATTGGTTTCACTCGAAGCTAACGACCTAACCGCAAGGAGGGAGTTATTTAAAGTGGGATCGGTGACTGGGGTGAAGTCGTAACAAGGTAGCAGTAGGGGAATCTGCAGCTGGATTACCTCCTTAGGCTTTGCGCATAACTTACCATTTTTAATGATGGTGTTGTTATGTGCTATACTGCTGTCTTTACTTCTACTTTATTTTAATTTCCCGATAACGGAATTTTATGAGTGATAGACCTCTTTCTCCACATTTACAAATATATAAAGTACAAGTTACTAGTTTTTTCTCTATTATGCATAGATTGACTGGTATCTTGCTATTCCTTTTATTAATGATACTTTCTTGGTATTTCATATTACATGTTTACTTTCCTGAGTTACTGATAGTAAGGTACTTAAATGCATTATTATTCACTCCTGTTGCTAAATTAGCTTATGTCTTATGTTTTATAAGTTTTGTATATCATTTTCTTAATGGTATTCGTCATTTATTGTGGGATGTTGGGCTTAATTTAGAAATTACTGGCGTTTCAAGGAGTGCTATACTGCTGACAGTAACGCTACTCCTTTCTACTATGGCTTTTTTATTTATGTTTATATGAGTCAATCTGGAAATTCAGTACATCATTGGTGGGTTCAGCGTGTTTCTGCGGTAATTTTACTGCTTTTATTTCCTTGGTTTATCTATTCATTTTCTTGCACATTTTATACTGATAGCTCTTTGTCTTTTAGTGAAAAATTTATTAATCACCCTCTAGAGCTTTTATTTTTTGTTGTATTGTTATTTTGCATTTTTTGGCACGCAGTTCTTGGAATACAGGTAGTATGCGAAGATTATATACACAGCGTACCTTTGAGGATTTTTACAATTACATGCATAAAGTACTTATCAAGCATTACTTATATAACCCTCGCTTTTACAATCTTTATCTTCTACAGGCATATTTTCTTGTAAAATCACCGGTGCTGTGTTAATATATTATTAGTGTACTAGTTTTATCATTGAACTATAGCGATTTTGGTTTAACAATATGTTAGAGACATTGAAAAAGTGGGGAACGGATCTTACGCTAAAAGTGAAGGATCTGTTTACTTCACCTGAATCTCAAGTTTATGTCAAAGACCTCAGAAAGGTAATGGTATATAAGGATGGGAGAAAATGCCGGTACCCAAAAAATTACGATGAAATTGTAAAATCTGGGAAAATTATAGAAGCTAAGAATAGCGAGGGTGAGACTATATATAAACTTTTATATGGCAAGACAGACACAGATGGAAGAAAACCAAGTTTTGAATTGACTCTTGTCAAGGAAACGGACGATAGGCCTTATTTTACCATTGACTTTTTAGTTAGTAAAGGTAGGCGTGAGGTTAATGATTATAGTAAATTTTATAAGCCATTTAAGTTTTCAAAAATAGATCTTGAAAAACACTTGCCGGTCTTTGAGGTTGATACTAAGTTACTTAGATTAACTAATTCTTCTTTTCTTGCTAAAAAAGGTTGCTTCATCAATGATGACACGGGAGAAGTTGATGAGAAAGATAGAGATGAAAAAGGAAGAAATGGAAAATTATTATACACTAGTGATTATAAGAAATTAAACACTAGTTTTTCTGAAATTAGAGATCAGAATGGTAATCTGGAGCGAGATAAAAGTCTTATATCTGTTCCTATCGTTTTTGCTACAAGCTTGGCTAAAGTTTGTACTAAATTGTTGACCTCTCTTCCTATAAAATTAGGTGAGCATTTAATAGGCAAACAAAACCCAATTGCAAAGTCTTTTGGCTATTTTTTGTTCACCCCTGCAATGGCAGTAAAAAATTTAGTGAATATGGGAGCTACCATACTTAAGGCTCCAATTTTATTATTTGTAGCAGATAAGAAGAAGTATGGTGATGCTTACTACACTATGTGGAAACACCAATTGAAAGAATGTTGGAAAGAAGCAAAAAGTGACTTTAATGTTATTAAAGGTGGAGAAAGGCTAAAGCCGGAGCAGAAGGATCATAAGCCACTTAGTATAGTGGGCACATGGGATGAGCTTAACGCTAGAAGGTCAGGCATTGAGAAAGAATTGAAAGAGGGGCTAAACAAAAGTAATGAGAAAATAGCTGCGCCTAAAAAAGCAGATGTTGAAAAAGTGAGTGATACTCCTCATGTTAATGAAGTACTAAGAAGACGGAATTCATTGCAAGACGCAAAATTTCAATTACCTCCTTGCTAACCGGCCACTACTTTAAATCAACA
>JJRW01S0001447.1:52698-62758 GCA_001188405.1 Loxosceles reclusa
GACACTGCAAGTACACACACACACACACATATATATATATATCACTAAGAAAGAACGGAGTTCATGTTTCTCTTCGAAGAAGGTGTAAGTGTGGAAATTTCCGGTCTCTGGTGGTACTGTTTGAAAGAGGTGTAAACACAGTGTTGTTTGGAACGCACCGTATCACTGAAAGTTTTGCTCTCACTTTAAAAGCTTTTCGCTATCGGGTCTCAATGGTCTTATTTATTTAACCTGTATGCTTTCGTTTTCTGTGTTTTCTCTCGAAAAAACAGATAAAGGACGACGATCGCCCGAAGCATTTCTTTCGCTTTTCCCTCTCTGTCGCTCTTAGGAATAGAGAGCCTTTGTCATATTTCAGTTCTTTCTCCCTGGTGCAGATTTTTCCTTTTCTTTTTCTTCGCTCATGTCAATATTTACTGGCAGGCACTTGGTGCAAATAGTATAATTTATTTTGGAACAGTGATGTTTTTAAGAGAAAAAATGTAAAGACTACCATAATTAGTGCATGGACACAAACATATAAGCAAACTACAAAACCGGAATCGTTTGATATTTAAATGGGAAAAATCATTGAATCAGCACGCAGTATTTGCTGACCTAGGTCTCGAACCATTACGATTATTACATTTGTGCCCATGTTGTATTGAGGAAAGTTTATAACTAGCTTAGGTTACACACGAAAGGAAGATCTAATCACATGTACAACTATAGACGTATAACAAAATATTTATTCCAAGTAATGGTGAAAGACTCCAGCAGATGGATTCTATCCCGCGTATATCAACCGTGAAAGCAACAGCTCTGATCACTAGACTACGCTAACAATAAAGGGTTCTGGAACATCTGAATATCTGGAATATATCGAATCCATGGAGAAACATCTTTCACACACACACAAAATCTAAGCAATAAGGTAAAACTAATTAATAATAGTATTGCATTGTTGTAAACTTTAGATAAAGAATATATTTGTACTTGGCAAGATTAAAAACGCATAATTCATGCGTAACAGACAATTATAAACTTTTACTAGTGTGCATAAGTAGTTTTGTGTTGGCGCAGAATGGAAACAACAATGAAAAAACGTGATTCTTGTGTGATGTGTTGACTGATATTTAACTGTAAATTGAGACATAATGCAGTGACAGCCGCATACATTATCAATCAGACTTACTGTAAAGATATCATAAATAAGACTAGGCGATGATAATTTTATTATTACACTATAGTCGGTCGATGTTGGCCATAGTGTGATAATCAAACATCTGGGTAATATGACCCAAATTTGTGTTAATGGGCATACTAGCTTCATCTCTCTGTTCCATGTGGAAAGATGGCATCTTCAAAACTAAATGCCATGACTTTCAAGGCGAAGATGATAATTTGCTATTTTCATACTATATCTGTTAAACTATCGATACAGATACCATAAACATATGCTTGTGTGATGGTCCTAAAAGTTTAGATGTATTGTAATGACTATTAACTTTTCCTTTCCCTTAAATTAACATTTTTACTAACCCCGATGCGAAACACAAATAACGTCCTTACGCCGCTTTCACTACAACGAGAAGAGATAAGGGAGATACAACGTCATTTGACGGTTCCAAGCAAACATGCAAAAACGAGCAACGCTCACTTGAAGCGAGAGACGATATTTCCTCGCGGCAGATACGCTATTCTGCGTTCCGAGCGGGTTTTTCTTAAGTTCTTGTATATACTTATATATTGTTACGAGTCACGCCGTTTTTTAACTTTAACGGTGTAATTAAAAATTGCTACGACAAAAAGTTAAGTACTAAGATTAGTGCCCTTATTTGATGTAAATTTAGATTGGCATAGAGCCGGAACACAAGTTTTCAAGGGCCTTCCTGTATTCTGTGTCTGCATATTTACGACGAAAAGGCCAACTAATTTGTGTGTTGGATAAAATCCGGTTCATTGTCAGATAAGTAAGAATTAAAGTTTATTTAAGCCATATTTAAACAGACCAAACTTAACTGATTACAATTTATGTGTTATTAAAAGAAACAAAAGTCTCTTTAAATTAAGATTATTATAGTACAGTTAGTACTACATTGAGAAATTTTGGATTTTGAGCGTTTGCAAAGATATGGAATTATTGCAATTTACATTAAATTTTGATTTAAAGTGCAAATTCGCACTTAGTTTAATTTTCTTGTATTATGTTTGTGGGAGCAATAAATAAGTTGCTTTTGACTTTTATTTGATTTCTCTTGTTCTATTTAGCAAGATTTGCTAATTTATATTTACGCGTTCATTTATTCATTAAGTTATTACGTTTTGGAATTGATTATCCTTTTGTTGGGTAAAACCCTCGTGAATATTGAATTGGAAATACAAGTGAATTATGTCTGCTAAACGCTTGTTCAGGTCGAAATCCATTAGAGCAGCAGAATCTCAATTTACTGAACACGAAAGTGCTCAAATTTTTGACTAAAATTCATATATAAAGCCCGAGTCTCATGCTCAAAAAAACGCTCAATTAGCCAGAACTTGAAATAAGGGCATTATAGTATAGACTTTTAATCTGGAGGACCAGAAGCTTAAAAAACATGTGTATACTGTGAGTAATGTTAACACTCTAAAAGCACTATCATTATTATATATGTATAATAATAATGGTGTACATTGTATATATGTATCATTATTCAACAACAGTTTGGTGAAGGCCCATAACAATAATCAAACTGTTGTCATAATATGGGAGGCATGGAATTGTCTGAAATATTGGGTTAGGCTTTCCTGTTCATAGTTTCCTTCGCTATAGCAAGGAAGTGGGCTCCGCACTGCAAAAAGAAAAGAAGCAACACATACAAAACTCCATCATCCTACATTCTATCGAAATTCATTTCAATCACAAAGCAATCTTCCACGTCTACCGAAATTTCCATCTGAGCTTTGAACTCGAAACAGTCTTGTCTAGTGTCCGACAGTTCACGCAGTTTCCAGCAGTGACGTCGTACGTCCGCTACTCTGGTAGTAGTATTTACGCGACATTATCCATACTTGCACCGGCCCATCGGATTGTTATTCTCTAACGTGAATCGTTGCTTCATTACCCACGTCGTCATTCCTTAAAACTCCATTGGTGTATATATAGCTTTACATCACTGTTTTTGGCAGTAGGCATTAGTTGCACTAATGTTTAACATACATGTCACTACACGATCCTAAAATTCAAATGTTTTGAGTTCTTGAGCAATTCTCACTATTCTGGTGGTACATCTATAAGCATCTCTACAGACTGTTTCACACGAATTCCATGATACTCTGTTTTAAAGCGTTATTCAGTGCTTTTATGTTCCTATTTATCAGATAGCATGATCGACAGCGTCGTAGTTGCGTAGTCGTAGACCTAACACGTTTTCACTTCATCCTTCACTTCACATCACTGGAATGAGATATCGCAATGTTAGCTGTGCACGGTTAAATTATTTTCATTACACTGGCATGGTTGATAAGAGCTTAGGAAAACAACAAATGAATGATGATTTTATCTAAATTACGTGACTTTCCTGTGTTCAGAATGCAACTATTGACATTTAAATCATATGAATAGTTTTTGAAGTCATTTAAGTACATCATACGTTATGTACGTGTGTGTATGTTTTGTAATAAAATTCTTAGAGAAAAGGAGAAGAAACCCTTGTGTCATGTTAGTTTTGGCTCATCTCCAACTGAAAGAAGCACCGTTCTAGCTTTAAAAACTAGAAAGTGGACTGTTTGTGCAGTGATAACTAAAATAATTTCCCAGGAAACATTTATTCCCACAAAGAAAAGGAAAAAAAACAGCGTAACACATAAATAAGAATGCTAGTTACATTGCATTTACTTTATTTAAAACCCGAGCGTGAAAAGTAACATTAAGCGTAAGCGACCAATACCCCAAAAGATCTCCCTAATTGAATAAATAGTCCTTCGAAGCTTGCCTTTACGACAGAGGAGTTTCACGTAATCATGTAGTTAAACCGCTTAATTTAAGTACAAAATAAATGAAAATAATAATAAATATTCACATAGCAAATAGGGATGGGTTATAGTTTAAGCTCTAAATCAAAAGCTGGGTTTGTCTACCGGTGTTTTCTTCGAAACTGCCCGTAATTGTTATGGCAACTGTCTCGAGCAAAGGATTTTCATTGGGTAGCCAAATGATTTTTCTAATTTCTTATCCGTCCGGTCTACTGAGTTTTCTTTGTCAACCCAAGACACATCACGGTGTAGTCAAGATTTGAGGATAATTCTAAATCAAGCAAGTCTCTTATCGACTGACACTAAATTACCTTTGCCCTTTGGTATGGGTTGAAGTCCAACACGGGAGTGCAATTAAGCGTAAATTTTCAAAATGGTTGTATAGTATAACAGGTATAGTTTAATTAGTCCACAGGATACACTACGTATAGTTGTTTTAAAGTAGCACATAAAGCTTTGTTTTTCCTCATATGCATTAATGATAAAGAGTTTAGTTAGAAAAAGCCTTTCGTTGCGCCTAGACTGATCATGTAAAAAATTGCACATCGTGACACTTTATTTTTGAGAAGGAAGAAGCTTCAGTCAGACAATTTCAATTTTGCTTAATTTATCATAAACAATAAAATCTTAGTATATATTGCGTTTTTACATTAGTCTATTTATTTTCTTTAACGCAAAATTAGCTTTACTTACTATTTTTACTTACTATTAACTAAGAAGAAGCTTCAGTGTTTATGTTGATCCAAAAACTCCTTGAATTATCATAAATAAAATGATATAACACACCTTTTTTTTTTTTCATTTTTGTACATTTCATTTGCAATTTTAGTAACCTACGATATGCGAATTTTCCAAATGACTGTTAATACGGTTGGAAAGTTGAAATGCAAATTATCCGCTTAAGTATTATAAAGTGCATAACATGTCTCCTTCATGAGAGCCAAAAGTGGTCTCAAGTACTACTTGAATGAATATTTAATAGTTACGCAAATGGAAGCTTCGTCCGAATGGATGATTATTTCGTTATTGAATTCGTTGAGCGCAAGCCACAAAACTCCTTAAATGTGTCTGCCGGAAGTGCCAACGGAATGCGATAAGTAATGACGTCCTATTGGTTAAGTGAAACTGCAAATTGGTTTTGGTCACTTCACTAGGTAAAAGGGAATATGCATTAAGACATTGGCAAATGCGATGTGCATATTGATAGCAGCACAATTTCTGCCCAGCGTAAAAACAGCAAGGATTCGAGTTATGCTTCTGCGCTAGCGTTATTACTTAATATAATCTTCTGTGTGATCAGCTACTTTCACTTGTTTTCTGCAATAAAGCTGAGCTATGTAATAAATTAACGAATTGCAAAAAGCATTGTTCATTGCAGTACTTAACACTAACAGTCAGTTTTGTGGCACTCAAGAAAGTTCCATTTAATTTCTATCAATGATTTTTCAAAAGGTCCCCCTCCCCCTCGTCTGAAACATTTTTTCTTTATTTCTTAAAGAAAAATTTTGTTCCTAAAATAATTTTCTATTTTTTTCCCTTCTTTCTATCCCGTATTAAAACTTCGTGATGGTTCTTCGGATCATAAACAGAGAAAATTGCCTTGACATGTTGATTGAGACATTCATTGATCAAAGCTTTTCTATAACATCTTGTAAAGTTAGCTTAAAAGACATATATAATCCAGCTTTTTATGATAAGCTAATATTTTAAGAGCTGACTGAATTGAGAAAAGGCAGCTTCAACTTCGGAAAAGGTCACATGCTAGTTCTCCAAAAAGAAGACTCTCATCGACTCACAGGTTCTTTTTTCTTTGACATATTTTTTTTTCCGAACTTCAAGTAAAAAACTCAAAATTGAAGGTAATTAATGTCGTAAGTGAGATGATGTGATGAAAAAGAAATTCAACTCCGAATCTGTCCACCTATTCGATGCTGAATAAACGGCATCGAATTGGTGGGTGAACTGTTAATTTCCTGTGTGGCATAAAAGGGATATTAGTTGAACAGAGCCAGAAAGATGTTCATCCGTAGACTGTTCAATTGATTCCGGCAGCACAAGTGAGGATGAAGTAAGTACTTTTCGTTCATTAACGCCGTCTTCGGTCGGAATTACTATGGGTAGTCTCTCACCGAAAATAGTTAGAAATACAGGTGTCGATCCTCGACAAATCGTGCAAGGAACAATTTAATTCTGTTTATTGTAGATAAACATTTTAACTTCAGAAGCAACGTTGTCCCGAAATATTTTTAAACCGAATTATTGAACGCAAACAATGAGTAAAATAAATCCAAATACCAATTCATATTCAATTTGGGCGTCACAAACAAGAATACCGGGTCAAGAATTCAAACTTGATCCGATAACAAACTTAAAATTTATTTTGAAACTCTACGACTTAATTGTAAATTACGAAAAATTCCAATTCCAATCTTTAAACGAGGTCAAAGATTACTCATTTAAAATATTTTCATTAAAAAAATTGCCATCGTCAATGTTTCAGATTTTTCTAATTTACTTAAAGAGTTAAGACTCGTTTAAGAAACACTATTTTTAATTCAGATGAACTCATTTACTTTATCAGTTTTAAGCAGTATTCCGACTGCATGATAACTTTCACCGTTCAAACAAGAAAAAACACATACTTTCCCCGCGAAAGAAATATTTTTGTACTGTCGTCTGACAGTTTTATTACTTTCATAGTGTAAGGATTTAATTTCCCTTACCTGATTAACATTTACTTACGCCAAAGCGCAAAACCATTACCGTTGTAACTCGCCTCCACTGCAACGTATAAAAGAACCACGCTAACGAACTTCTTATCACTCGCTATCAGCTGTGATTGCTGACTCCCGTTATTATGGAAATTCTACGTGCATTATTGGCTCTGGCACTTTCATTTACACCGTTTTGATTAAGCGCTGTGATAGGAATTCTACGACTGTAGTGTATAAGCACTAACGATAGTGCACGCCTAAATATTGTGTGTAATTACACATTTAAGTAGTACCGGCCAATTTTGCCGGTACTACTTAAATGTTTAATTACAAATGTGTAATTACTTGCCAAAGGTTGCCTTCAAGCGTCTTTCTGGAATTGTATTTCTTCATACTTGTGAAATTGATGAAAGGCCAGTCTGTTGTTTTTTGCGGTAAAAGCCGGTTCTACGTTCGTACAAATTAAGGATCTTTGCAGATAAGTAATTTAAAATTATGAAGCCATTTAAAAGGCCAAAACTTTAGTGACTAAAATTTAAAAGATTTCAAAAGAAGCTTGAAAGTTTCACTAAGATTAAGGTGACTTCCGTACAATTAGTACTTCGTTGAAATTTTGACTTGTAATTTGCAAAGTGTTGAAATTATTGCAGTTATTCTGAATTCTGATTTAAAGTGCAAGTTAGCACTTAGTTTGATTATTTTTTTTATCTTTCGTGAGCTCAAATAAAGAGTTGCTTAAATGTTTACTTTGTTTTTGATTCAATACTTAACAAGCTTGCTAATACACTCTGTAGTTCATTAATTTCATTTAAATATTAAGTGAAAGTTTGATTATTTTGTGTTGGGTACAAACCTCTTGTATTTGACATCAAAAACATGTCTACTAAACGCTCGTACAAATCCAAATCTATCCGAACTGCAGAATCTCTGCTTTCTGACACCGAAGGTGTTTAGACTTTAAACTTTACTTCAGATATAGTAAACCCTGTTGTCCCTCATGCTCATTCTTCCGGTGCTTTACAACAGAGCATTACAATAGAGTTACGTGCACTTTACGTCATTTTGGCATTTATCGATTTTCCCATTTCTTTTTCTTACTGAAGAATGTTTTAGTAATGTTTTTCTATTAGATAGAGGTCTCTACTTCTTCTGTTAGGGTAAGTTAGGATGACTTAGGTGGGTTAGAGGATTGTGTGTGTGTGTTACACTCTCATCTCTTTACAGTTTTCATCTAACAAAAACAATATGATTTCTCCAGTAATATTCTGTGCGTTAACGGTATCATAGGCTATTTTTATCTTTCTAATAAAAAAGAAATGTGCAAGTACAATAATAGTTATACTAAACCAAAGTAAAAGTAACTTTGCCAGATGTAGCAGTTTCTCTGCCTCAAAACCTATACCACATTGCCATTATTTATTTATGTGACAGTGCGAGTCAGGTAATCTCCTGACTCGCACTGTCAAATAAGTGGGATCATCCTCATGCCGCAGAAAAAGCATGTCATATCCCTGCAAAAGGTACGTTCAGTTGACGTGAATATCTGCCACAATAGTCGGTATGAGAGCGCGAAGAGAACTCGATGACGCTGAACGGGCATGATTATTGGCACCCACAAGTTTAGCCATTCTTTTCATGTGAACTCAGAAATGTTTCAGTTATCCCGTGAAACAGTGGGTCATGTAACGGTGAAAGGGAAACACTGTCCACTGTTAAGGGAATTATAACGCTTCACCCGTCAACCAAATAAACCTTGACGGGCCGGAATCATCACAGCCTCCGAAGTGTGGGGTAGACAAGGCGCCTTCCGTTATAAATGATAGCCAAAGACTTTGATTTGTATCGGAAAGTAGTGATAATAATCGTATAATCCACTGAAGGGCAGTTTTACTTGGATAACTTGTTCGAATTTGTATAAATCTATAAGCACTGCACTGAATTTCATCCGTCGTTTGAAGTGGTGAGAAACATGTCGTGATTCCTGAGTGAAGCAATGGACGTGCATCCTGTGAAAATATAATCACGTGCAGTGGCGGTCATATGGACGTGACGAATGCTCTGCAAACCTTATTTATAAGAGTGTATTGTCCTGCCTTAGTGGAAGTTTCTAGGTACTGAAATCAGTGTATAGTTGTTTTTGTGCTAATGTTTTGGCAACTGAATCCTATAAATACCAATACTTACGAAGAAACATCAGACAAATACGGCCGTAACTCTACCCTAGCAATCATTTGCACATGCCCTATTTCAATTTCACCATGGCTATTCACTTATGCACAACGTGGTAAAAAGTAATACCGAGTGGTATAAGAAAACGGGAGTGAATAGAAACGAAGGGGCCAGCCGAAAGCTCTGAGCTTGAGCACAATGAAAATTTGTCGGAAATATCGAAGCGCCAGTTGAGAGCCAGACCTATCAACCGAGGAAAAATACCACAGCCATTTCTCACGTTGAAGGAGAAATCGAGCAAACGTCCTTTTGTTTTCCTTCACACACATAACGCCAAATATTAAAATGTCCTCCTGCTCCTATGACAGAGGCAACCATACTGAGTTCACAGCTTTCGACTTCGGCCTTGATGAGAGTTTCAATAATTCCTTCAAAGGCAGATTATAGTTTTCAAATTGAATCTCGAAACCACGCAGATCTGGGAATATCTTTCAAACGGAGCTGAACTCATTAGTGAGGCCGGCATTTCTATCCTTCCCCTCGGGTTCGACAATGATCTCCATGTACTTGCACTCTTCGTTGTTGTCAAGGTTCAGAAATGCTTTTTCAGTGTTCTCCTGCAATATGTGCGCAGCGGTGAGAGTGATCCCTATGCCTTGGCCATACGTTGAAGCAAAGTACTTTTCCGTTATTCAAGACCTTTCATACACCATTTTTTCTTGCCACGGACAGGGTGCAGTGATCAGTGATGTACAATTTCAGTGGAGTTTGGTGCGGTTTCTAACAAAGGAGGCATCCCGTTCTCTATATTTCTTGGCGATGTTGTCTTGTTGGAAAATGCAAGCTTCTAGCTATCATTTCTTGGCGATGTTGTCTTGTTGGAAAATGCAAGCTTCTAGCTATCATTTCTTGGCGAAGTTTTCGTGAGAGTAATCAGCCGATTAACCAAAATGTTCATGTACCTTGTAACGGATGAATTTTCCGGGCTAGCATTTAGGGCATGAGTTTCCCTTACTGTATCATTAAAACCAGACTGACTCTGGTCAGTTTCAGTAAAAGAACATTTTAAACCACGAACCTTGCAAGTCCTTTTGCTTCCCAGTTCAAATAACACTAAAAAGCACACTAAAGAATATACACTGAGTTGCAAAAAAAAAATCAACTTTCAAACTCTTAACTAAAAT